>JBBJLS010082706.1:0-24505 GCA_037577275.1 Bryconaethiops microstoma
GATTTATAGTAGAGCAGAACATCCAAGCCATACATTTCACTGACACTACTGTTTGCAAACATCCTACTTGCCAGACATAAACACGAAGTGCACGTGCAGATTTTTCCAGTATCTTTGTGTAAAATTGGACAAAATTTGATTTAGAAATCAAGTTTATTTTATTTAAAAACCAAGTTTATTTTATATCTTTGTGCAATATTGGACCGAAATGGAATAATTTATTTACAAATGCTGACTTTTTCTTCTTGTGCAGAATTAGATGGAATTGAAATGACTGACTTTTGGTCTTCAATATGTAAGTGAGTGAATTGTTTGTCAGATGGCATATTTTTAATTTTAATACCAAATAATTAACATAAAAGCAGGACTGTTGAATGTCAGAATTTAGTTGTGGTAAGAAAAAAAACTACTTAGTTATTGTTTTTATGCCAGTTTTAATAAATTCAACAAGACCTGTTTTTCTTCAAACATTGTTGATGTATTGTTGTGTGGTGTTCCTTATGTACCGCAAGGACGGCGCCAGAGTTTAATGGTCATTACTTAACTGACTATAAATAATAGTAATATCATAAGTTATGACATCTTGGGTAAACCAATTCACTACACCACCATCCTGATTCAGACTAGAGCAACTGCTCTAGTTACTCAAAGGGCCCATATTATGAAAAACTGAATTAGGTAGATCCAGTACATAGTATTAAACATGGTTAAAGTTGCAAAGCACTCAATTTACTTCCCAATTTGGCACATATACAAATTTGGCCTTTCCAACTATTTACACATGTCCACCTAGCCCTCCTATACCAGTTTAGCTCTGCTCACCCATTCAAGATTCAAGATTCTTTATTTGTCACATACATAGTTATACAAGTATAACAGACACTGTTAGGGTACCTAAACCTTTTTATGACTGTGCAAAAGTTATAAAATAATTGCAAATTTAAAATTTAAATTTAAATTTAAAAACACAGACTAAAATAAAAAAGAACAACAACTTAAACAAGGAACACAAGTTAAAGGTAAAAATATGTAAGCTAAATTAGTTTTTTTTCTAAATAAATGTTTCTTATAAGTTAAGTGTAGCAGCAGTTCTGGCAGAGCATACGTACAATGTGCAAAATGGGAATGTTAAAGTGCATTGTGCCATGTTAATGCAGCAATGTAAGCAGAGTAATGTAAACATTTTTATGGTAATTCAGAAAAGCAGAAACTCGTTAGTGGGCCATATCCGATTCAAATTGGGTTGTTGCAGCACCGTCTCAGATTTTGTTCAAACCTTGTCTATCGTAAATGGGTCTCAAAACCAAGGGCCTGTAAAATATTTCTGGTCAAATGCTGTTTTCATACTTTTAGCCCTTGATATTGTTTTGACAAGTACTGTTTCAGGCTTCACCAAACCCTGTAGGACAGAATACAGTTTTTAATAAAAAAACATTAAAAACATATTTCCTACATGCTACCACCCTTTTTGGTCCAATGACTGAAAATGCTTTGATGGCTTGACTAATAATTTTATGTTCAGTAGTGCTGAAAACACTGGCACAAAATTATCAAAATATTGTATTATATTTGTATGAAAAACATACAAATATAAGTTGGTATAATTGGTATAATACTCTCAATATCGCTCTTTGCACTTTTCTCGACAAATCTAGGGCTTAATAGAAAATGCAGTGCTGGCATGCAGTACTTTAATATTTCAGCTATACTGAAAAAATATTCCATGCTACAAAGATGCTGATGCTAGAAATAAGACCATTCAAGTTATTAATGCCCAAACATTGCTTCGCAGATAAGGCATTTTCGAGAGTGTAAAAGATTAAAAATAATCCAGGGACAAAAACCATTAAAACATTAAAATTATACAAACATTTTGATACGCCTTAGTTTTAGGGCCCAGACATTACATAGACAAACTCTGAACAAAATTTGAGTGTTCTACAACCACCTTCCTGAGTTCTGACTAATTTGACAGAGAATTATCCCATTTCTGTCCGTTTACCCCTTATGGATAACCATCACCATAACACATTCTTAAAGTTTATTTTAGTCCTCCAGAGTTTTGTTTTCAGAACTTTCAGAGGGGTCATTAGGAAGGTGGCTCCTTACCAAGATATTTAAATTGGCCTTTAGAGCTGTGTTTTACGGTGTATTTGGAATCTGGCTATCAT
The DNA here is from genome assembly GCA_037577275.1 of Bryconaethiops microstoma. Taxonomy (NCBI): domain Eukaryota; kingdom Metazoa; phylum Chordata; class Actinopteri; order Characiformes; family Alestidae; genus Bryconaethiops; species Bryconaethiops microstoma. The sequence continues at coordinate 2,172 of JBBJLS010082706.1, forward strand.
TGCCAACAGCAGAATGAGGAAATTAAAGCTTAAACCATTGTTACTGCTACCTTTAACCATATAGACCGAAATTTATTTTAAGAAGCATAATTCCAACCTGGCTCTTAAAGGTTGAAAACAGTATCAGCACTTCAGGCGTGGAAGGGGACCTGCTTATGAATTAATTAATTAAAGTACATTATTCATCAAACTTTATTAGAAAAGAGTGTCTGCACTGTGATGGTCTGCTGACCTGTCCAATGTGTTTTTCTGCCTCTCGCCCTGTGAATGCTGGGACAGGCTCCAGCATCCCCTGTAACCCTGGTTAACGATTAAGCGGCTCAGATAATGGATGGATTTTTTTTATGTTTCCATTTCATTTCCGTCTATTAGGTGAAACAGCATTATCATTTCAAATCTCTACATAATGTATCTTCAAGTGACTTCCATTGGCACAGCAGGTAAGATAGAAATCTATGGACAGGCGTTTTTACCACTTCCAAAAAATAAATCAATCCTATAATGGGTCAGTAGTATGGAACGGGTGGGGTGTGTTATTAAGCATCGTGTGGTGATCACGCACTCACCAGAGCCGAGCTGCATCCAGCCGCAGATCTTGTAAACGGTGAGCGTGCTGCAGAAGAAGAAGAGTGCAAAGCAGCCGATGCAGGAGAGCACGAGGACCATGGACGTTCCGACGAAAAAGGACGCGGCCTTGAAAGCGCTGGATGGAATGGAGCCGAACTCTGTGAAGCTGCCGGTGCAGCTCAGGTCTCGGGACAGCCCGTTCCCTATGCAGTAGTGGAAGAGGCCGAAGTAGCCGGCCTGCGGGGTGTCCATACCGTCCCCGATCCAGTAAGGCTGAATAAAACACACCACGTTCACGATGGCGAACAGGATGGTGAAGATGGCCCACAGCACCCCGATGGCGCGCGAGTTCCGGATGTAATTGGTTTGGTAGATCTTGGCTGCGTCGGTGGGGGGGAGCATGGCTGGAGCCGCAGGGATCATGCTCTGGGAAACCCACCCGCAGCGAGCGCCTGGCTCCTATGGGCCTCGCGATGACTGTGTTTTGCTGGAGCTGCTGAAGGTGAGGCGGTTGCTGGTGTAAAAGCCTCGGTTGTGCAGTTCAGCGTCTCTCCTCAGCCTGGACCCTGACGCTCTCCTCTCCTCCCATCCTCTCCGACGAGCTGCGGCAGCCTGACGCCTCTCGGGTCTTCAGCCTGAAGAAAGAGGCGCTAGTGTTTTTAAACGACTTTCACCAATGTTGTCTTTTCTGCTTTTCAAAACACCAATACAGCACGCAGCGGCTCTCCTGGCTGAACCGGTAGGATGAAGCCTCCTCACTGAGACCAGCGCGGTGCCACAAACACCTCACGCTTCCACTGTCGCTTCAATAACAGCCTACCTCTGCTCGCGCTCTGATTTGTTAGTGACTCGTTTGAACCGGTTCTTTTAACCGAACCGATTCGAATTCTATAGCGTCTCCGCAGCGCCTGCGTCAGTGCTCTAGGCAGAAGAATTCAAAATGAAATTCGAATTATAATATCTTAGAATTTAACCACGCAAAACCATAACACAAAATCCAGACAAGCTTGTCCTGTAAAGGCCGTAGTCTGCAGCTTTCTGTGTGTGTGTGTGTGTATATGTGGTCTGCGTCTACTAATCCAGAAATATGTAAACAATATCTCCAAAAATAAGTGGAATGTTCCGAATAAGGCGTAATGTCTGACTGCCACCAATAGTACGGCCAGAACAAAATATGTTTATGCATGTTGAACGATTCTTTCTATGCATGAACCCATGTTTTTTTGACAAAATGTAAACCTCTGGGGCCGCCTCCCCTTTTAAAAATAAGAAAACATTTTCCATATCTTCCTAAAAATAGAATATCATAAAAGTAAGTTTTTCCAGGGCTAAACAATTTGACAATTTGGCTAGCCAGGCTTGTAAACCTGGTTTGCTAACATATTTCCAGGGTTTAGCTATGCTGTGTTTTGCCTGTAACAAGCAGTAGAAAATCCTTTTCCTTGTTTAGTTTGGATACAACAGGAAAAACTCCCAAAATACACAATTTAGGGCACAGTTTTATCTTCACTCATGTGGTGTAAGAGAGTACATTCAGAACTTCTGTCCCGAAAGCTTGGATTTGCGGGCATTCACATAGGCAGTGAATTAATTTGACCTTTGCTCAAGATTTAACACATACATCTGGGGTGTTGGGATCAAATTTGTTCAACAGGGTTGGTGTTACATAAGTTTGCATTAACCACTTGTATTTAATTATTTTAAAATGAGAATGAATAGATTACGTCTGAGCTCCCAAGCATGTTTTCTGCAAGTCCTCAACTGATATTTGACTATTTAAGTCCTTATACCATACAAGCCTATTATTTTATGAAGAAGCTTGGGAGCTGTCTGTAATTGTACCATAAAAGCGAGAGATCAATCCCCTCTTAGGGTGAGGATTCACTGCTATTTCTTCTAAAGTGATATGGGTAGGTAAGAATAATGATTTGTGTGTTTAATTTTAATTTTTTTGCTGTAGTACTCAAATGAGTACCTACCTAAATTAACTGATACACACCAAAATTGAAAATGTGCCGTGTTTCGGTGGGTGGTGGTGTGCGAGCCGGGGTCTGTGTCTTGGCGTTGTTCAGGGGGAGGGGGGTTGGGGGGTGCTTGCGAAGTCACATTAGCTACGCATTTCTGTTGTAATCCATGACAGCGGTGTTGTTACAGAGAAATAGCATCACAGCAGTACCATTGAAGATTTCGTTGGCATAGGCCTCCTTTGTCTTAAGGTAGATATAGTAGAAACTGGCCCGCTTATTATTCCAAATAAATGTACAAAGAAATTATTAGGGGAGCCAAGGGGGCTGGCCTGGAAAAGATAAAGAAATTTCAGGAGAACGTTCATCTAGAGAGTATTTTTGCATCCTATCATAGAAATTGGTAACATTGATCATGTATTTATCGATTCTGTGATGAACGGTGTTTAAATGGGTGTTTTTAATCTCTTGGAAAGTTTGAGGAAAGGAATGGTCGATTTGGATTTGTGAAGTTTGTAGCCTGATATTTTGCCACATATATTAATAGTGTTGAGTAGATGGAAAATTGATTGATTAAAATATTCATTAATATTAAGATTTCTTCTAATGGCAATAGCCAGTAGTTCTATCGCAAGCACAAATAAAAGTGGAGAAAGGGGACAGCCTTGACAAGAGCCCCTAGCCAAATTAAAGGATTTAGATATGATATTATTAGTTGTGACTGAGGCTTTTGGTTTATTTTACAATACTTTAATCCAAGCTGAAAAATAGCTGCCAAACCCAAATCGAGAAAGTGCTTCATGGAGATAGCCGTGCTAGACTCTAAGTCTTTTTCTGCATCCAATGAAAGAATTGTGGTGTCCAGACATTCCGATTTTGCATGGATAATATTTAGGACCCGACGGACAGCATGAAAAACTTGGCGTCACTTTACGAACTCATTTTGATCAGGATCAGAGAGAAAGGCCAGATGTTTTTCCAGCCTTCTTGCTAACACTTTTGCTATTATCTTACCATCAGAGTTTATTAGTGAAACTGGTCTGCGGGACTCACGTTATGTTGGTGATTTTCCGGGTTTTAAAAGTACCGTTATGAAAGCATTACGCAGAGAAGGGGGTAGCTTACCTGACTTAAAGCTATCTACCATCATTTGAAGCAGAGGAGATAATAGCTTACATTTAAATATTTTATAAAAATCTATTGGAATCCCATCTGGCTCAGATGCCTTTCCTCCTTTCAAAGTGTCTATTGCATCTGACACTTCATTTATTGTAATTAGGGAATCCAGCTCAGCCTTCTTCACTAAGTGAAGGAATTTTTATAGAATCCAAAAATTATCAAGAGACTCAGTGGTCATGTGGCACTCTGATTAGTATAGCTTTAAGTAGTATGACTCAGTTAGCTCAATTATTTTTTGAGGATTTGCAATGCTATCACAATTTGTAGTTGTGATCTCACTGATTGTTCTCTCATTTTGTAATGTTTTGATGTGCCATGCTAAAAGTTTTCTTGTATTCTCTCCCTGCTCATAGTAGGCCTGTTTTTAGTCTAAATAATTCTGCTTAAGCTTTTTCAATAGGTAGTTTATCATATTTTGCTTTTAATACTGCAAATTGTTGTTGTTTCTCATTATTATTGAAGTTTATTCCCAGCTGTAGGTCTTTTATTTCTTTTTTGAGTTCTAGCATTTGTACAAAATATTTATTTGATTTATTTCTTGTGTAGCCCATCATTTGGCCTAGTATAAAAGCTTTAAAGGCTTCCCACCTAATTGATGCTGAAGTTTAATTTGTATTAAAAAGAAAGTAGTCATCTATATTCATCCCAACATATTCCAAAAATTTGGGAATTTGTAACCAATGAGGTTTTAGACGCCAGATTGACTGCACACTGTAAACAGCTGTAGTTGAGTAGTTACACATAATTATAGAGTGATCAGGGATTAGGATACTTTTATAAGCACAATTGCTAACTCTAGAAACAATTGAACTGAAGATAAGGAAATAATCTATGCGACTATAGGTATTGTGACTAGTGGAATGACAAGAATATTCCCTTTTGTGGAATTCCCTTTCCTTTTTGGTGACCTGCTCTGATTGCTCTCACTTTATCTGGGTAATTGTAGAACTTCATGATCAGTTGAGATGGGAGTGTAAATTTAGGATGGGGCTCAGAGTCCTGCTACTGCTCAGTTAGACGCCATAACCGGAACCCATCCATGAAGCCATAGTTGAGTGCATATACAACAGTGCTAAACCGGCTCATGCGCTGCTCTTCTACTGTGCGCTCTGAGAGTCCTGCTTCTCCGCGTCCCCCCAGCTTCACATTACATTTATTTTCTTTATATCACCAAAATAAAATAAAATTTGGCATTTTTGTTGTTTAGTTGCGCATATGTGCGACACCATGTTGAAATTGCCACTAGCGGTATTTTTACATGTTTTTAAAATTTATATAACTTTACTTCTACGGGACACAGGAACTCCAGACAAGGCTCAGGATGACGTCTGAAGTCTGGTGATTCACAAAAAAATGGCGGAACTTGTTTTGCTGTGCGACGACCATTTATGAAAGATCCATGCCACTGGAGTTCTAATACCGTCCTATACAATGAAACCAGTATAATTTTGAAAAATACCATGATAAAAAATTTCTCATACAGACCAGCTCTAATCATTAATAATGAAATTCTGATCCAAACATTTAAACAACAGTTTAATCTCATACTGTGCTACTAGTTCCAAAATATCATGCATTATATCAACCACAAAGTTATCTGACACATTGAAAAATGACAATGAATTGAGTACACTATTACGTTTAATCCCAAAACAAGAATTCGAGGATAATTTTTACTAAACACAGTTTGAGCAGTAGCTTTATCAACAAGTCACATTCTGCAGTAGTAGTTAGCAGTAAAAGACTCCACATAACCAAGAATTGAGTTCATACCGAAGTTGTCACCTGTTACTTGTTCTATGGTGCCATAGACAGGTTGTTCAGAGAAGCACACTTTTATTCCATGTTGCTCTAGAAGCTTTACATCTTGTACAAAAGGAGTGAGTATTTTGCCAATGCCATATTTTTTGGATATCCACCATCTTATTTCACACACCTATATAAATATAAAACAAGCTTGTGAATGCCTTGTTTAGACCCTAATGGATTTGATGTTTCAAAGTCATCATAATGAACTTCAATTTGCAATAAATTTTTTAATTTTGTAAACAATGAGTGATTTCTAAATTACTGTCCATCACAGAAACCCTGGTATAAGCTACCAAGAGCATCAGTTTTACTGACGTGACAACACGCTTTTTTGTTCCTGAAAATGAACTCTAACGTTTTTGAAAAGGGTACATAAATGAAAGTGTCATTCACTGGTACCTGCCCATATATTCCAAATATGTTTTCTCTTTGAATCATATCTCACATCTAAGACAATTTCAAGTGGTTCAACCACACTACATTTCTCACTAAAACACTTTGTCCACTTTGAGTTTGTGTTTAATTCAATAAATGGATTGAAAGTATTGCTGAAGACATCCTCCACTTCTACTGGGGTTATCTTAGGGCACAGCACTTGTTCTTTAATATTTGCATGAACTTCACTGACATACTCCTCCATGCTTTCACCAACAGATAACACAACACTATTAGCAACCCCACTTATCTTTTAGGTTGACTTTCTTCATCTGGCTCAATGTTGGAGGCACCTTGTTTTGAGCTCTGTTCACTTAAATCTGACTGATGTGTTGTTAACATATTAACTTCATTACTTGTGGCAATGTTAACAGTTTGATGAAAATTACTTAAATGCTTTCTAAAACCAGCAAAACTTTTAAACTAAAATGAACATCCTTCTTGAGCACAAAGAATAACACATTTCTTGCCTGGATATGACCATGAAAAAACTGGGTGCATTAAACAAAGATCTACAAATATGACACCTGTTCAAGAACTTGGCTGTTTTCTTTAGCTTTTATGAAATTAGGCTAAAGCAAATAATAAAACCAAAATCTTTTTGCCAAAGCATAACCTGTGCAAAAAAGTGCTACATAACTAAACAAGTGCTGGGATGCACCGAAGTAAAAATAGCAGACACACACAAACACACACACACACACACACACACACACACACACACACACACACACACACACGTGTATCTCTCATTTTAGAATGTGGCTTTCAGCTTGTATTCATGAACTTGGCCCTCAATTCTTTTACCTTTGGACTTTCTTTAGTGGTGTCAACATCAATACCATAGACTGTTGTCTGGAGGAATGTGAACATGTCGCAGAAAGCATCATTGTGACTTAAGCTGAAAAAGTGCAACTTAAAAAGTTAATCAAAGGCTGCCAATGATGTGGTTTCTTGGCAGGGGATGAGCTTCTTGTCCATCACGATGTAATAAATACTGATGATCTGCTTACATGTTCCTGTGGTAAGAAGGTAGGGCTGCTGATGTTCCTCCTGGTTCTCAATGTGTTCGTCCACATGTCCTACATGAAAAAGAAAAACTTTAATTTTGTGTTTACTCTGTGCCACAACTCTCACTTACATAATTTACTGTGGCCTAGTACATGCCTTGTGAAATGCAACTAAGTGGTCCATAGCTTGTGAAGCACTGATCTTTTGTTTTTTCTTTTTACCAGGCTGAAGTGGTAGGACATGCAGGAGCAGCAAGAGAGAGAACATGTTACTGTTCCACTCTGTAACCAGAAAAAGAAACACACAAACTTTTAACACTGGCTGATACATGTTTTTCACAGAATGACATTGCTTAGCTTCTGTGCTGGTACTGCTCTCTGGTTCTCAATGCTAGACATGCCAACGTCCATCTCTCATACAAACAAGGGGTTGAACAGGCAGTTTAACAGGTCGACATTTTGAGCTTGAGGTCGACTGGCCATAATCACGTGGATGACAAAGACAATCTAGACCACGCACCATCTGCGTTGCCAGTCTTGTTTTACCTGGAGTATACAATGGCGGGAAATGCAGTGCCCCATCTCCCTCCGACAAACCCGCTTTAAATAGTCCAAACAATCCTTTTAAGTACTGTGTATGACAGTATGCCTCAAAAATAATTCCATTTTGTCTTAAAATACCTGCCTAATCCTTTGAGGATTCATCGTTGTGCCTGCTTCTAGCAGACTTTAGCGGTCTCTGGAGCACTTCTACAGCTGTTTCTGGCCCAAAGAGGAGGATGGAAATCTTGGTTTATCTGCAGCAGACAAATGAGAACATTTTTAAATGGTTCAATTTACTAAAACTAAGATTGTATCTATGAATTGTGGTTACTGAAAAAAATGCCCATAATTACCAGCCCTTTGGTGTCGAGGAGCCATGGAAATGATAAAAGTATGTTGAGTGATTCATCAGGATTGTGGATGAGATGCTGCCTATATTTAAAGGTCTCCCTCATTTTCTGCAAGAATGTTTCTCTGTCATTGGTGTGGTTCATCAAGGACATGACCTTTTTTACAATGTTCTTCTTCCAACTGACCACCAATCTGACAGAGCTCTCTCTCCCATCTTAGACCACCCCCTGCTATCTGTGTTTTCGGATCCTTGGATACAAGTTTTGTTTTCCTTGAATTGTCTTGATTCGCCATGCCAAACATCCACAGCCACTTTGGCTGTCGTAAAAATGTTCCTAATCAGAGACCGAGACAGAAGTTAAACTTAATAATCTGCAATAGATGGGCTTAACAGTGTGTAACAGTGTGTTCACAATATTATTATAGGAAATGGAAACAACGTTAAGGTGATTCTAAAACAGATGTCCCTGTAATCACAAAAATCAGTAGCATGGGAGCATACAACTTACATATCCTTTCCTGAAAAAAGGATCGCTTAATGCAGGGAACAAGGTGACAGTTCCCAATGCCTATTTGTCCTAACAATGCCTATCCATTTGGACTGATCCATGAGGTATATTTGGCGGTTCAGAGTTCACAGAAACCCCGCAGATATCCTCCACATTGTTTTGCTTTTTATATAATATATAATTTATAATTTTTATATAATTATATATAATTTTTCATGCATTGCAGTGCTAAATTATTAAGAAAAATATGCACTAATTTTGTAACAAATATTAATGTAAATTCAGCTACAAATATAACTGTATACATTTTTTAGTACTGTCGAGTGAACACAAAGAAAGCTTATCATAGGATGGTGAAATACCCCTGTACTCAATGGTGGGAGGTTTGAAACTAGCCAATCTGTGAGCGTTGTTCATTTCTCCCTGCTGCTGATTGGCTGCTGCCCTGTGACGCATCTCTGGCAGATGCAGTCCAGCATTCCCACATCATCAATTTCCCATGTGTAGCTATCTCAAGTGTTTCTCTGAGTGTTCTCAAGTGTTTCTCTGAGTGTTCTCATGTTTTTCATTTTGTTCTTTTTAAAGCCCTGTATTTTTATAACTGTAAATTAAATTATTACTGTATTTACCTTGCTTATACCAAAGAAAATGACAGCGCATACCAAAGAAAACGCACTTGTATGAATTTCAGTACAGTTTATTTAGGGGTAACGTCGGTATTTTACATTCTAGCACTGAGGGAGACAGCAGTTCAGTGTACACTGTACAGTACTGATGCGGGTTTACCTTTACATTTTTAAGAGTAATGTATTAAGCTGAGTTTAAAATGAAATTACACTGTTTTGGGAGCATATTTGGGGGATATTTAGGGTTTACACCATAAAAATAGGCATTTTTTTAACCACATCACAAATTTGCGGTTTTTCACTATTTGCATGAGCTCTTGGAACGTAACCCCCGTGACTGTCAGGGGTTTACTGTATACTGATATCACACATGATTATGATCACCACAATGTGAATCAGTAAGTCAAGCCAAACATTGTAAAAGAAAAAAAAAAAATTTATTCCCCCTTCACCACTAATCAAAAATGATCAATTGTCTTATGATGCACTCATGATAAACTTACCTCTCTGGCTGATGAACACTGAAGTTCCTCTTCATCGCCTCTCATTCGCTTGGGTGGTCTTGGTGTTTCACTATTACTGCTACTAATGGACACAGAAAGGAAACTCACACTGTATGGGGACAGTGATGTAAATGGAGGTGATGACTAAGATGTGCTTGAATCTAACAACAAAAGATAAAATAAAGTGCCTTCAAGTTGTCAAGTTGGCTTTTATTGTCATCCATTCACATACACAGCATATGACTGAACGAATTTACACTTCTTACAGTGCCAGGTGCATGGACAGCACAAACACACAAACACACACAACATACAACATGAAGGCAAAAAAGGAAAACAAGAGAGTGTAATAGGTGACAGTGCAACATACATTCGTTTAGGAGAACAGCAGGAGATATACTTTGAGGTAGAGAGCAGCAGCTATATACTGAGGTAGTATAGAGCAGTGCAAGATGCACATTTCTTATGACTCCTGTGTCTTTGAATCCTGTTAAACAAATGCACTGAACAAAACAGAATAAATCCTTTTATTGTATAAATTCAATAACTAAATAAATACAGGATATCAGATGAAATTATGAAATATCAGATGTTGCCTGGACATTTTTGTGCTGTGATGAATAAGGGCAAACATTCAATCTAACACTATCTATACATTAGAAGACTTAAAAAATATTTGGAAGACTTCTGAAAGACTACAGCCTCACACCCTCTCACTTATAAAGACAAGTCAGTCGATGTGCACCTAAAGGTAGTGTACAGAACCTGTACACTACATCATTCGACATAGTCCATCATACATTGCGGTGTTTTTACTGTAGAAGAAGAAAAAAAGTCAGACAGTGTCATCATTCGTGTTTAGCTTTGTGAAGAACAGCTAATGTAAATAAAAAGTTAATTTTACACAGATTTTTCTTGTTTAAATTCATTTTAACATGAACAACATGCAATTATCCAAAAACAGCAGCACATTTTGGACATGTGGATGTCAAAATACTTCATAATTATGCCCTGGATATTCTTTAGTAGTGTTCAAAATATGTTAATAGCTTTCTGCCCTCATTCTGCCATCAAATAGCTTTCTGCCCTCATGGGTATCAACTGAAACAGACTTTCTAGGTTAAAATCAATACCAGAACCTCAACACTTCACTTTAAACAACACCAGAACTCTACTGAATTTGCTGTGCCGTCGTAAGTATGTGTTGTGGATTTTTGACTATAACACTAATAACAAAAATGCATACTACATACTCACACACAGCTAGTATTAATTTAGTATAAGTATTAAATGATATGTTGTGACATACCCAGTATCTGAGTGGAAAAACCAATTCTAGCCCAATATGGGACTGTGTTAGAAATACGGTACCATGTTCTGCACCAGCACAGTCCACTGCATGCTGCTCCCCATACAGTATATTACCAGTATGCAACAATAACCATTCATTAAAAGATTCAAACATATTTTCAAATACACAGCAAAACAGGCAATTATACCATATTGTGAAATTATTGATATGTATTCCTTTCATTCTAAGAAAAATATAATAAAACTAAAATAAATAAATAAAAGCTGTATTGCTTATAAATGTAGAAGTACACATATAGTGGGTTAGGTAAGGACAACATGTCTCTCTGCCCTGTTTATCCTACTCACCGATGTTTGCTCCCTGAACAATAAACTGGACTACACCTGATTCAAGTGAACCACACAGCATGAGTTCAGAGACTGCTATGTTGTTTTGGAAACAGCGTTCCATAAATGGCTATTCAGATTAGTCACATGTTAATGTTCCATGCAGACAGAAGTGCCCTGGTGGGAGCTTATGTATTTACACCAATGTGTGAATGATGCACTGATTTCTAACTATTACTCATCGCTGCTGGAGTTTGTGACTTTTAGAGGCAGATGGCAGCCTCGGTACTGTGCTTTCTCATACTTTCTTTGTTTTGTTTATTGTCTGTGCATTTGGTCACTCTACTTTTTCTAGAGATCAACCGCTAAACATCAGACAATTGTCTCAAAATAGCTTCTATCCTTTCTTCATAAAACTGGAAAGTTGTTTGCAGATTTTAATTGGAGGAGCGGGGGCTCTCTTTGGGGCCTGGCCGAGAAGAGGGATGCCCATGGGCGCGCTGGTGGAAATACATCAGTGGCAATTCCAAACAAAGTGGATGAGCTGCTGCTTCTTAACGGACTAACAAGGACTTTGCATGTTCTTCTGCCCTTTGCTTCACTGAAATTCAGTGAACCCACCCCCAATGCTGCCTTTAAGCTGCTAGGCTTCCACCTCCATCGAGCGGACCGTATAACGGGGCTCTCGGGGAAGACAAAGGGCAGCAGATTCTGCTTCTACATTAATGAAGGTTGGTGTACTGATGTCACAGTGTTACAGAAATTCTGCAGCACAAACTGCAAACTGTTCATCCTGGTCAGAGTTTACATTCCTCCCTAGGCCAACGCGAATGATGCACTGTGCACACTAACTAACCAGATTACCACGCTGGAAAGAAAATTCTCAGACTCCCTTTTTATTGTCCTTGGGGATTTTAACAGAGCAAGACTAAACCACAAACTTCCTAAATACAGACAGCATATTAACTGCCCCACAACATCACACTGGATCACTCTTACACCACTTTAAAAGATGCTCTGTTCCCCAGGCAGCTTTGGGAAATTATGATCACTTCGTGGTCTATCTTGCCTATGTCTATTCGGCGCTCCCAACGAGTGGCAGCCTGTTACGGCAGCTCTGCTTGTTTCTGAGCTTCTTTCTCATTTTCCTTTTTTTATTCTCTTAACTTTTTATTTAAATCTTAGCAATTTTTTCTGTAGCCACCGCGAGCCCGGATCGACCGGAGGGATGTTAAACTACTCAGCCGAACAACTGAAGCGATTCAACAACTCCAAAATTCCATCGTGCATTGAAGTTCTTAAACAGCTTGGAATTCTTCGCTGACCGCGCTACACCCACAGAAGCCCCCGCAGAAAATTTGTGTACTCACGGTCTGGGCATAACGCCATTCCATCCCTATGGACAACGACACACACTGTCACACCCCAAACACGCCATCAGAGCATGCCTACCATTTGGACTAATAGAAACCACGCTTACATGGGGGTGGCACCACCCATGGGGCAGGATTTAAGACACGCGGTGGATTTTAAACTACTTCAACCAATACTGTGGCACACTCCTTCTTGCAGTATCAAAATGGAGCTATTTACTGTGCAGTCCCTTACAAACAAATCATGCCTTATACATGAACATATTTTGTAAAGGATGTTGGATCTGATTTGCCTTACAGAAACCTGGCAGTCATCTACCTGTTAGTCATCTACCGCAGCGATCTGGAGTTATCTCGGTTACCACTACCTGAACTTTCTTCATTTAAATGTAAGTCCCCTTTCCCTTTGCTGTTGCTCCTCATTTACCGACCACCTAAACCAAATTCATTTTTCACCCTCGAGATGTCTAATCTCCTCACAACTTTTTGCACATCCTGCGCTGATGTTATTATTTTAGGTGATGTGAACATCCATGCTGAAACCCGCTCCTGCCGCTTTGCTACTGTATTTCTCCAATTGCTGGACTGCTTTAACACACATCAGGGAGCACACCTTGGACCTTGTCATCACAAATTCTGCTCCTCTCACCAACCTGCAGGTGTTTGACCTAGGTGTCTCTGACCACAAGGTAATTTCTATGGAGCTGCCATCCCCTTCCAGCCACTCCAAGTATAAATGCAATATCTGCTTTAGAAACCTCAAAACATTAACCCAGAACACTTGGCTGCAGACTTTCAGCATCTTTTCACACATTTCTCATCAGCCGACGAAGCAGTGGACTACTACAACACCCATCTGAGTAAGAGATAAGATAAGATAAACCTTTATTAGTTCCACAAGACCTTTATTAGTCCCAGCCTCCTGGACCACCATGCCCCTGTTAAAACCAGAACTGTGACCTTCTCCCACTCAGCGCCCTGGTTCACAGATGGGCTTTGGAAGTTGAAGACAGCAGGGTGGGTCCTTGAGTGGCGCTACAAAACATCTGGCCTCACTGTTCACAAACAAGCCTACCGGGAGCACCAACAAAAATATTCAAAGTCTCTTAAAGAGGCATGGTCACAGTTTTACTCTAATGCCATCACAAATAGTCCAGGAAATTCCAAACAGCTCTTTTATACAGTTAACCATCTTCTCAAACCACAATCACACCCCCCCCCCCAATTACTGGCACTACAGTGCAATCTTTTTATGGATTTCTTTACTTCCAAGATTGCACACATTTACTCTGCCCCTTCCGACGCCCCCATACAAACCTTTCTCTCAACATGTGCCATCTCCCAACCGCTAAACTGCTTTCCTCTGGTTTCATCAGAAGAGATGCAGAACATCATCAGGAAGACAGAACCCTCCACCTGTGCCTTAGACCCTCTCACAACCTCCCTGGTACAAACCCATATGACTATCTTGAGTCCCCTGATCACCTCTGTTATAAATCTGCGCCCTGCTGGCGGGGTTTGAGGCCCTACTGGTAGAGCCTCAGGGACACAGTGGGCTGGAGTCACTGAAATGCACTGAAAAGCTGCGGACCGGGGTTACTGGGACAGGCTGCTGTCGCTGTCTAGGGACCGGCGTGGGTGGCTTACATCTACGTGGGGCTGGCACTGGTGGCTAAGGCTGCTGAGCTTTAATGGCTCTACTAACGGGCCTCAAACCCCGCTTTGGTTCTGTTTCTGTTCTGTGGATTTGTTTGCAGTGTTAAAATTAAAAGTTTGATTAAAATATTTTAAAAAAGGTAAGAATGCCTGCTTTTGTATCAGAACAAATTATGTAATTATAAGGCTTCTCATGAAAACAGCAAAAGGGTTTGTCAACACACAAAGCATTCCTATTTGCCAAGTTAGGCAAAAATATGAGGCGACAGATGATAATAAACTAAGAGCTGTTTGGGAGCCAAAAGAAACGATGTGGACAGCCTATGGAGCATCACATTTTTTTGATTACATTTGTTACATACTAAGCAATTTAAACCAGTCCATTGGTTTTGAGTTGTTTCCTTGGTTTTCTGTGCACTGTATTATATAATGATTCTGTAGCTTTTGCATTTAACTTCACTTATTCAAATTGAAGGATTTGAATAAGTGCATGTTTGTTCTTATATTTTCTCAATCTCTCTTGTTAATGCAGGCCATTTGCTTTAATAAAGTGTTGAACTAATCTCTGGTTTCTTCCAGTTTCAGTAAAGATGCTTTCAAACTTGCAGGGGGGTCATGATAAAAATCAATATCGCTCAATATGGGAAAATATACCGTGATCAATTTTTTTGCCATATCACCCAACCCTAAGCTGTATCATAAGCATAAATGTGTCTTACACTGCAAGCTCATTCTTCAGCTTCTGAACCTTTGGAGGTAGCTCACTTCGACCTAAATTTAGCATTACCTGCTAAATGAAGGTAAAAATGTTTTTCAAGCATAGATAAACCCAAACAAGAGGCACATTGATTAAGGTTGGTTGGTGAATGTTTCCATTGCAAGGCTGCCCTCCAGAATGATCCCCACTTTTGAGTGGTTGAGTTGTGGCGACACTGGGCTTGCAGCTCTGTTGTCCTCATAGCAGAGGATTCTCACTGGAATGTCCACAAAGTCTCCCTCAGTAAAACTCTACATAGTGCAAGAAACAAGACAAAAAGAGGATATTCAGGTCAACAGCAATTTGTCTACAATCAGCTTTGTAGAATGATTTAATATCATTTTTATCATTCAATGTGGTTTTATTTTAGGTACTGTAAACAAGCCATTTTGTGAGTGTTTATGTACAGGTTTCTTCCATGTTGTGACAATGTGATATGTGAATGATATAAATAGAGGACGGGTTTACTCACCAAAATGCTCTTGAAGAACATAAATGCATCATCCCCAAGAATGACTGAAAGTCCTCCCAGAACAAGGCATCTAATGGCTGTTGGCCCTGTGCTCTGGAAAGAGGTATAACACATACTTGAATGTAGAAATCTATCAGTTTATTTGTCCATATAGAGAAATACCACAAGGGAAGGTGAGAGAACAAGTTTTTGTAATATGGATAACTAACCATCAATACCATTACAAGAAGAAAAGAGAAATGTCAACCAATCATTGTGTTGTCGCAGGTCAGATAATTGTTTGCCTGTCCGACCAGTTTTCCTCTTGAAGATCTTCATCAAGCCTGGACACAAACCATCAAGAACACCAAATAATTCTTTAAGATTTCTACCAACAACTCCGTTAAACCTGAAAAATATCAAATATGCTCAATTTTGGTATTCAGGCAGAGTTAATTATAACACAAATAAACCTCTTTGAACATGCTGTCCAATGATGTATATAACACAAATAAGAAACATTAAAAGGACACATCCACAAACCTGGCTTTCAGTGAAAAGCGCTGGCCAGCGTCGGTCCATCTGGCTGATGTCAGGCTCATCCTTTACTACTTCATCCACATTTGGATAATATTTCTTAAGTACTGACTTGACAGCAATGGTTGTGACAGGTCATGTATTTGGCAAAGGTGTTGTATTCCTTTATCGCAGGCTTCTTCCATGACCTCTAGTTCTTCTGTGTCAGAAGGTGACAGATGGTCTAGTTCACTTTGACTTTCATGGGCTACTTTCTCACAAGCATCATTGGTTATACTGGCAATTATTTCAGACTTGAAATTCTCCCAAGTATCTTCTCTATGTGTTTTACTTTTGTGTGCACTGATAATGGAGTATACACTACACTGAAATTTACTCTATAAGGACAATCAACTTTGTGATTATTTTAAGCGGGTATTCTGCCGATGAGCAAGGTATTCCATTTCAGTGCAGGTTCAAGAAATTCACATGATAAACAGCGAAACTTAATTTGAGCATTTACAATTTGCGGTTGATCAGTCCTTCTGGTGTGAAAGTGGGACAAATGGCTATGGAGTGCATTGAGAGACTTGAATGTACACACATATTCCTGATGCAAGCAAGGAAAGGGCTCAGTTCTTGTATAAGTTCCATGTTTTCGCCTGTAATGTTTAAAAAGCTGTGCTCTCTTCTCACAGATGGCAGGGCAATTGCATTTCCAAAACATTTTAATGTGGCTTTAAACAAAACTTGTAGTGCAAGAAATTAGGCGAATGTTAAAAGTGGGCATTTACTTTGAATTCTTTATTAATGAATTCTTCACTTACTTTGAATTCTTTATTATAATTTGAATTCTACATTACTGTTGCAAAACTGTATGTAGAGAAGTAGAGAGGTACTCTAAAAACACAGTGCTGCAATTATCAAATGCTCAGTATTCACTTAAGACAAGCTCAAATTTACACAAACTCAAATGCATGTTTCAAAAGTTCCGGCAGTTTCTAATTAGTAGTATTTGAATAGAAAAAATAATTCACCTTTTACACAGAAAATGGTATCCTCTTTATTGCAGGCAAAATTCCTTTAAAAAGGTCCAAACTTGAGAAAAACAGACAAATGTAGGCAGAAAATGTATTGTCCAAGGAGCAAGCAAATTGCAAAGACCTTAAATTGCTCTGTAAAAATAAGAAAATGGCGCAATTTTCTTTGAATCCTCAAATGGACAAGCACGGACTTGTCTTGAGTTTTCAGCCAATCATAACAGGGCAGCATTTTGGCCTGAGGTAAAACTTAATAGTTTAACTTAGTCAAAATGAGCACACCCAATGACTGTCTCATACACTCTTCATATAGTCTTCTTGTTTAAGTAATGAAACAAAACACATTTTTTACTGTGATATTTACTCAAACTGTTTGCACAGAAAGTACTTTCGGGTTAACAGTGTACAGTGTTTGCACAGTGTACTTTCAGGTTAAAAGCTGGTAGGGGTGTTAATGGTTCCTAGGGGCTCTTCTAATGGGTCTAGCAGGTCTATGAACAGGCCCGGCTGCTCTACCATGGGCGTAAGCGGTCCTGCTAATGAGTCTAGCTGCCTAGCTTCTAAGCTACCTGGGGCTGAAATCTCACTAACCCTCTCTGTAGCTGGAGCTGCATACACCCTCACTGGAGCGGCAGTTTGCAGCCGAAGCCGGGGAGCAGGCTTGGGAGGCTGGAGTTTTGGTGGATGCTTGAGCTTCGGTGCTGGTACGGGACGCGAGAGCCCCCTTGGAGCAGCCTCTGTGCTCGAAAGTACCGCCTCCACCCCCTGGAGTGTAGTCTCGTTCCTCAGAAGTGCCGACTCTGGGCTCTGGTGTGGCTTGGCTTTCTCGCTTGCCTGCTTGGCTCTCACTCTCTCCAGTGGCTGGGCTCTGGCTCTTGCGCAACCAGGGCAGCGCTCGACTTGCCAGTACAAGCAGGGTCCCTGGACCCTCAGTTGCTTGTTCCCGCAGTGAACTTGTCAGGCCCGTGAGCATGCCTATGAGCGCGCCCATGAGCGCGATAATCTCCAGCTCCTGCTCTGCTTACTGCTGCTGCAACGGCAGCCTCTCATTTTCTGCTATGGGCTGGGCAGACCATGTAGCTGCTGTGGGCAGCACTTCTCGCCGCATCGAACGTCGGAGCAACGCCTCAAACCTAGGCTTGCTCAGGGTCCTAGTGCCCGAGACGACCACGAGTGAGGCTCGCTGTTCCAGCCGAGGACACAAGCCGGAGTGGTGGAGCACTGGGGGAAGCCTCAGACTTCCAGGGCAACTGGTGAACGGGTGGGGGGGACGCAAGTGACCCCACGTCTCCTTTGTCTTCGAACTCGCCAATCAGCGAGCCAAAGCAGGAGCTCCTCCGCGGTCGAGTCTATGACGAGGGGGTCCACAATGTGCTCTGGATCCAAAATCGGGGATCCGTCAATCCACCCATCCCTCCAGAAGCCCAGGTCCGCTTCCTCATCCTCTGACTCACCACCACACATCAACTCGGTAGTTGTAAACTGACTAGTCCTCGCCGGTTCACCCCCGAGCTAGGTCCAGCTTGCCTCACTCACGGTAAACTCCTCGTCACTCTCAGGCTCAATGCCCAGTCTGCAGTGCCCATTTGATAGGCTGGTCCATCTGTCACGACTCCCCATGATTCCTACATACAGGCAGGCACAATTGCAGACTTCCACTTGTGGTTCTTTATCAAATAACTCAAAAACTCAATGCAAATGGCACGTGGGCCTGAATGTCATAAAAGGGAGAACATCGAGAACACAATCCAACATAATATGACGGTGAACCAGCAATAAACAGTGAATCACCAACCCCTTAAATGCAAAAACACAAAATCCCACAACCAATAACATAACACAAACACTTTCCTCCAAACAACACCTAGCTGTGACTCATAAACACAAAAACCCATCACATTCCAACACCAAACCTAAATACAAACATTAACAAAATGCGGCCTCTAGCGGCCATTGATGGGCCATGACACTGCCGTGACAATGCAAATTTCCCATTTGTGGGACTAATAAAGGTTTATCTTATCTTATCTCTCTCTTATTCCAGTTTACAGGCAAAAACTTAAACATGCCAAGCCTGTAGTCAAAACTGTGAAGAAGTGGATCAATGCGGCAAAGCAGGAACTGCAGGACTGTTTCTGAAACTGCATCTGATAATCTGGATGAGCTGACATACACTGTAACATCATATATCAGTTTTTGTGAAGATGTGTGTGTGCCAACCAAGACCTTCTGCAAATACAACAATAAACCATGTTTCACTCCCAAATGGCAACATCTTCACCAGGCCAAGGAGGATGCCTACAGAAGTGGGGACAGGGCCTTGGACAAGCAAACCAGGAACTCGCTGACAAGGGAGATCAAAGTGGCTAAAAACAACGACCCTGCATCAGTGTGGAGAGGCCTGCAATACATCACCAGCTACAGACGACCCCCACCCCCTGCTGAAGCAAACAAAGATCTGGAAGACAAGCTGAACAACTTCTACTACAGGTTTGAGATGGACAGATTCACACCCCTCACACACGCCACCCCACAGAACACCCCACAGCCACCCCACATCACACCTCTCACCCACAATTGCAACTGCACTTTATGTACACTTGCTGTATATATTCTGTATTTCTTTGTATTATCTGTATATAAGATTTAAATTGCTTATATTGTATTATTCATTTATACACTTTATATGTTATAAATAGTATAAAAATATGTACAATACTTACACATTAATATTTATCTTTATATTAATAAATGTAAATCTACATTGCATATTCATATTGTAGATTGCATATTGTATAGAATATAGTTTAGCATATTGTTCATTGTGTCATTACGTATTGCTGTTGTTTATACTGTTGTGCTTGAGAGACACCATTGACTGGAATCAAATTCCTTGTATGCATTCGTTCACATAAACACAATTCTACCACATTAGATCGCAAGACTCAAAAGATGACACTAAGGACTGCTGTGAAGATCGGGGTCTTTCTCTCCTCTGTTGCAGACTACATGCTGCATCGACACCACACGCTGCATCCACAAAGCTACCAGCATTGTGAGTGACCCCACACCCCTCACACACTCTCTTTTCCCTCATTCTGTTTGGAACATGGGCGTCTGAGCCATTATATTAGGCGAGTGTTTTAAAAAACATTCATTTCATCCACCCCGTGCTGTTTCCATCACTTTGCCTTAAACAGATTTGCCAACTGTGACCCCCCCCACAAACGGTGTGTCTCCCGCAGATTAAAAATGGTTCCTAAGCCACTGGTCCGGCAGAAGGTTTTGCGACATCTGGGCGGTTACTACTAGAATGGGAAACAGTTTATTCCCCCAGGCCATCAGACTCCTAAATCAGAACTGAATAACAAACTGTACTACACACACTAACTCTCTCACAAACACTCTGAACTAAATTGCTTCCTTTTCCCCCAATCACACTGCATACTAACATCAAACTATTCACACTAGTACTATTACTGCACTGTATGCAATCTTGTCCTGTAAATTATTATACTGTTATTCTTGCGTTTTTTGCACTTTAGTCCTGTCCTACTTGCACTCATGTACTCTTGTGTTCTCTTTTTGTTCTTTGTTTCACCATGGTCCTAGAGGAATGTTGTTTCAATTCATTGTGTACTGCATAAATGGTTGAAATTACAGTAAACACCTACTTGACTTGAAGTACAAATGTTGCTGCGACTTCAAGTCGAGTCAGGTTTATTTTTATTAGCATAAATTATGAATATTAGCATATAAGGTCATTCAGCGAGCTTTAGAGGAATGAAATAAAAATGTGAATAAAGGAATCAGCAAAGTCCTTCCACTCTCCGCTGGGCAGGAGTTTAAGGGACACGCTCAGCTGTGTAGCTGAGTCAGTCCCGATGCATTTAGGCTGTCTAGTGCGGAGGCCAGTAGATCAGGCTCTGCATTCCATGGCAGCCTCGGAGGGGATCGCCAGCTGATGGGCCGGGCAGCTCAACCAGTCACATCTGCGGAGACAGAGGAAAGACACAGAGAGAGAGGGAGACAATCACCGTCCGCTGCGATAGTCTTTGGCAGCCTTAGCCTCAGCTTCAGTTCCCCTTTGCTCAGTCCGAGGAGGAAGGAGAGTGCTGGACAGGAGACAAGGTCCGTGCTCGCCCTAGAACAGAGCTAGACTAGATCTCAGGCTCACAGAGGAGTGAGCGAGGATTGATGATTAGTGACCGCACGAAAGCCCTCTGGATCAGCTGTCTTTTCTATTACGACACACAAGGGGGCTTGACATGAATAACTAATAGGAAGACAGAACCAATTAAACTTAGACAAGACAAAACACAGACACTTACACAAGACAGGTGAGCCGGCACTGGGCTCAGACACAACAAACCATGATGTCACACAGACAAGACAGGACATGGGTATACTTAGAACTCTGGCGGTCCGGGCCGCTGGGGGTGTTGTCGAGGTAGCCCAGATGTGACATTAATAATGTGATGGAAGTGTAGATATTTAAAAGAAGGTGGAGAAGAAGTGCAGTTTTTAGCAGCTTTTTAAAACTGGCTGACCATATCAAAGATATATTCAGGGACCAAACCATTGAGTGAGTACATGATGAGTTGGGCTTTGAAATCAATTCGGTCAATATACGGAATGACCAACAATCTTGAAGTGTTCACCCTCATTGTCACCTATGAGCCGTAGTGAGTGCTGTTCGTCCTTGAATCTCCTTCTTTGTGTACAATACTTTGGGTTGCATGACCATTAGCTGGTTTTGTCCAAAATTATACACTCCTGAAACGACTGTGCTGCATTGTGGGATAAGGGTCTTTATATACAGTAGAGATTTTTATCAAAATGCTCAGTGGCGTACTTATTGAGAGGGGGCAAGAGGTCATACATGGTTCCATAGTGTTGGGGCACAGCTTTTATTGGGCTACAGATATGGATTCTGAGATAATGGGGCACCCAGAACACACTCTCTCCCTCCTGTTCATATTGCATGATTGTGTTCACACAATATATAAAACAAGCATTTGCTCAGTATCACAGCAGGAGTTTTGAGGAATCTATGTAACAGTGGTGTGTCAGAAAGATAAATATGACTAATATTTATTGCTATTCCAGTAGGGCATCTAAGACAAAATGGTGGGCCAATGTTAGACATGAGTGGGTGAAGCCAGCATGCCTTGAGAACATTACAAAACTAAAATGCTACTGCATTTTGATGTCAGTCATGATGATGGTACTCGGAGAGCCAAATATTTTTTTAGGTGACATAATAGGTGGTATTGTTGTGGCAAAAGCGCTGACCTTAGGTGAGAGAAGCACTCAAAAAAGTACAAACTACTGTATTTTGCTATAATAATCAGAAGTCAGTTTATTACATCTGCAGACGGAGACAACAAAATCCGGGCAGTCCGGA
>JBBJLS010082750.1:0-24482 GCA_037577275.1 Bryconaethiops microstoma
AGAAGGTCTGGCTCACAATCTCCATTCCAGTTCATCCCAAAGGTGCTGGATGGGGTTGAGTTCAGGGCTCTGTGTGGACCAGTCACGTTCTTCCACACTGAACTCATCCAGCCACGTCTTTATGGAGCTGCTTTGTGCACTGGGACACAGTCATGCTGGAAAAAAAAAAGGTTCTTACCCAAACTGTGTACACAGTTGGAAGCATGGCGTCGTCCAAAATGTCTTGGTCTGCTGAAGCATTAAGATTATCCTTCACTGGAAATAAAGGGCCTAGCCCAAACCCAGAAGCACAGGAGTGTCCCCACTTTTGTCCATATGTTGTATATACTGTATCCCTATGTTTCAGTCTGTGTTAGTGGATTATCTGTGATGGTTGCTGTTAACATTTATTCCCATTACTGTGTTCTGTGACTGTTATTGCTGACATCACTGTGAGTATCTTTAATTACGCCTTGCCTATGTCTTTGTATTTACCCTTTGGATCATCTTATGCTTTGTGTTACCCCTACACCCTTTGCAGCTGAAGGGGTTAAAATGAGGAAACTGCCAGTCCTGGTGTTCCAGTAATCCTCTGACCTTGTGACACTGAGATATTTGGTGGTTGCAGAGACTGGTTGGTATTTTTAACGGTAGCAGTATCACGTGACACCACTCACAATGTTTCAGCACAGGCGCCAGTTCTATGTTTCCCAAACTATCCAAACTATTCACTTATATAATAGTAATCTCTTTTAGTGAATTTATTTTGTTTTTCTTTTTAAATTATACTATTTTTATCACTCTCAAACAGTGTCTTTATTATTTGTTATGTACTAATAATAAACTTTATCTATATAGTACATTTTTATAAAAAATATAAAATCATGGTACAATAATAGATAAGTGCATTTTCCTGTCATACAAACTTTCCAAAAATGAACTGATTCCATATCTGATATTACAGATAAACAGCACCCATCTTATCATGTAGAAACTTCATTAGACATCTTCTTTTGTGCAGCAACAGTGGCAGTCCTGGAAAGTTTTCTGTGGCTCAGAGATTACTCTGGACATTATGCATTCAGGATTGTTTAAGGTTCTGGCTGGCTATGTGATACACAAGAGTTATTTTCCAAAAGGAGGCAGCCTGAAAAGCGCAGGAGTGTAGCTCTCTTCCTCTGGCATGGCTGGTATGAAAACACACAGTGGCAGCTGCTAGCACCAAGTTTGGAGATGACAGTCCTAGTCTATTTGTAGAGTCTGGGAAATATTCAGTGCTAGAAGGTAGAATATTAAAGGTCTGCCTTATTAAAGGTCTCATGTTCGTTTCTGACAATTTAAATAAAAAAACAGAAAAAAGACAAAAGTCAAATGATAATGAATATACCATTATATGTTTAGGGGCACAGTCCATTACCTACAACCTACTTATCACCATCTAGTGCCCAAAACTTTTTTTTCACCCATCATTTTCACTTATTTTAATCATTAAATAGTACTGATTTTAATAATCTATATTTTTTAACCTTGCATGTTGAATGTTGGTAGTCATCTGCAATAAGTATTTGAAATATATTTCAAATGTTAGTCCACATTCCTTATGACTTTATAAGGCTGGTGTTTCTATAATAGCCTTTTGCAAGCCTAATGATTCTACAAAAGACTGATATTTACCTGATGAAAAAATAAAATAAATGAAACTTCTCCATTGTTACTGGCCTAATAGCATGCTGTTATTATTTAGTATCAACTGTCATTTAAGATCACAACAATTCATTCATTTTGTGTTGTAGTTTATGCAGTTTTCCAGTTCCAGTTCTGCCTCTTAGAAACATTATAAATAAGGTTCCAGTTTTAATGCTACACCATTGAGCTTGACTAGTGAATTTAACAAGATTAAATTTCTAACAGCAGGACCTTTCACATATGTCAAATTAATAATGCATCTAAAAATGTGCTGCTCACTATAATTCCTCTAAATGGGATTTTATTCTTTAAAGTTTGTCCAACCTTGCCACAACAAGAACGAAAGAATGTAAGTGTGGGTATTGCATAGATGGGTCAATTCATGCTTCTCTTCATCTGATGAAGGTTTATGCTTATAATCCAGGCATGATCTAAACATTCTGACATTGAGATTGGGCAGCTAGGCTCTTAGTTTGAAAGGTGGACGGCCTTTTACTAAGTGACAGAGAGGGAGGAGGGAAGAAAGGAAAGGGGTATTGGGGACCTTCACTGGTCCGACTACAGACAGTTATAGTGTGGTAATCAGGGACTTCTCTCTCATACCACTTGCGGCCAAAATTTGTCAAATATTTTGGAGTACTCTCACTGACCTTTCTACTGTGACACAATTTGCTTGGACCTTTTGCTTCCACCATGGAGGACCAGAACCAGGAGTTTGCTGAAAATGGAGACACTGTGCAGGTGCAGCTAAATGGGGCTCAGCATGGACAGAACGGCCAGGAGACCATGCCTCTCTCCACCTCTCAGAGGAGACGCAGTGACATCAAGGTGTACAAGGAGTTTTGTGACTTCTACGTTCGCTAGTAAGTTCAGATTTCTTTTTCTGAAAATGTCAATCTGTTGTGTAATGAGAAAGAGTAAAAGAGTGTTTTTGTTTACTTGTTATGTCATAATAATAATATTAAACTTTGTTCATATATTACATTTTATATATTACAAAAATAAAAATGTTTTGTAATAAAACATTTACGATAATAAATAAGTGCCATTTCCTGTCATACAACGTTCCAAATATGAACTGATTCCACCTGTGACTTGTCTGATATTACAGATAAATGACACCCATCTTGTGAAAAGTGCAGATTCCTTTTTCTGAAAATGTTCATTTGTTGTGTAATGAGAACATTCCTGAGATTACATTGTAAAACCTTTCTGTAACTATTTGCAGATTGTGAGTTGTAGGAAAAATAATTTATGTACAAATTTATTACTACACAAAGCACTACATAAAATCTCAAACAAAACTATAATCAAGGTTAAAATGCAAAACACTACAGTGAAAAGTGCAATATAGTGGGCCTTAGAAGCTAGGAAACACTGCAACTATCACTGCATTTATTTTTATGTGTATACCCTACTTTCAGAAGTATAGTTTATAGTTTACCCTACTTTCAGAAGTATAGTTTATAGTTTAAGTGACTGTATTTTCCTTTCCACAGTAATATGGCAAATGCCCTTGCTAATGCTATTTGTGAAATCTGCAAGATTGGCTTTACACCCGAAGAGAAAATTGTAAACTGCAATGGAGAGCTGTACCATGAGCAGTGCTTTGTGTGCGCACAGTGCTTTCAGCAGTTTCCAGAAGGATTATTTTATGAGGTAAGCCACCCAGTAGACACCTGCTTTACCTGCATTATCACACTGTTACAGTTTTATCTCAGGCTATTCAAATAATGTACTGTTTCACTACTGTAAAATAACTCAGAGATGAAAAAGCATTTTTTTTCTAAAAAATGTGTTTAGAGGTAAAAAAAAAAAATGTAGCACCTGACTAATAGTTTGTATATTAGTCAGGTCCCCTTGTGCCATCAAAACAGCTGTGACCTGTGTTTAGAGGCATGGACTTTATAAGACCAAGACATTAACAACAGCCACAACAGTAAAACCACAGACGGGTGAAATGAATAACATGCATTACAATGGCACCTGTCAATCAGTGAGATATATTAGACAGCAAGAGAACAGTCAGTTGTTGGAAGCAAGAAAAATGTCTCTAATGGCCAAAAGTGGCACCAGGATGCACTATGGCAAGAAGGCAGGCGGGCGGAGGCAGTGTGATTCTCTAGGCAATGTTCTGCTGGGACCTTTGGTCTTGGCATTCATGTGGATGCTACTTTGACATGGACCACCTATTTAAACACACACTATGTGGACAAAAGCTTTGGGACGCCTTAATATGGAATTGGTCCCCCTTTGCAGTTATAACAGACTCCACTCTTCTTGCAAGGCTCTCCAAAAGATTTCAGAGTTTCTGTGGGAATTTGTGCCCATTCAATCAATAGAGCATTTATGAGGTCAGACACTGATGTTGGACGAGAAGGCCTGGCTCTCAGTTTCAGTTCCAGTTCATCCCAAAGGTGTTGGATGGGTTTCAAGTCAGGACTCTGAAGGCCAGTCAAGTTCTTGCAGACCGAACTCATCCAACCATGTCTTTATAGACATTGCTTGTGCACTGGGGCACAGCCAGACTGGAATAGAAAAGGTTTACAAAGTCCACAAACTGCCATTGTCCAAAATGTCTTGGTATGCTAAAGCAATAAGATTAAGCCCTTCAGTGGAAGTAAGGTGCCCAGCCCAAACCCTGAAAAGCAGGTGTGTCCCAATACTTTTGTCCATATAGTGTAGTTTAGTACAACCCTTCATGGGAATGGTATTTCCGCATGGCAGTGGCCTTTTCAAGCAGGATAATGAACCCTACCAAACTGTTCAGGAATGGTTTCAGATTCAGAACACTTAATCCTGGAGGAAATTGCTTAAACCAAAGTCAAGCATTGGCCAGCAAGTGAAAACACATCCACTGCTTGGAAAAGACCACTGCAAAAATGTTCAGATTCTCAGGTTTTATCTTTTAATGGTGCAAGTATTGAACTGAACAGCTTTGCCTTCATTTTTAAGAACTGTTGATAATATTTCTCCTAATTTCCAAATAAAAATATTGTTGTTTAATGCATAATTTTAAAGGAAATTACAATACCAGTAGACACCCGATAGCGTTTACAGAACTTTAATAATTCAAAGAAAACATATCTCTTTTTCACTTAAACGAAATGGCAATAATTACCTTTGATGTACTTCTAGTAGTGTTTCGCCATCCAACCGGTCACATTGCGAGAGGAGAGTGTTGATTACAGCAGTGTTTATATACTTTTCCTCATTAAATAAGATTTGATTCAAGTGGTCACTAATCATTATCTCATAAAGCAGAATGAGGTGCTTGTGTAGGAATTTAATAGACACTGGCATGGAATGGTTGTCATACTCATAGAAATGCTGATTTAAACATAAATTGCAGTGACCTCTTATTTTGTCCATGATGGGTTTTGTTTTCTGCTACTTTGTACCATATACAAAAGGAGAAATCTTCCAACTGATTCCAGGAAAAAGAGAGAGTGAGAGAGAGAGGAATAGAGAGAGAGAGGGAGAGGGATAATAAAACAAGAGCCCATACAAACTGTAATATACTGAAAATATACTCCAACATTTCCTAGAATTTTGGAGTTTATTTACAAAATATGCGATATAAGCTTCTCTGAAGACCAAGGACCTTAGAGGTGCCTTCTGCATTCTCTACAGTAATGGGACACATGTTGGAATGTTTTAGAGTGCTGTGCAAATTTGGCCATGCAGCATCAACAAAAACAGAAATGACACATTGATCTAATTTGCTCTTCACAGTTTGAGGGCAGAAAATACTGTGAGCACGATTTCCAGATGCTGTTTGCTCCCTGTTGTAATCAGTGTGGTAAGTATTTGGATGAAGGTTGAGAGCACTCGATCTGTCTTTTCCAATGTGTCTAATCTTATGCAATCTTTTTTGTATCCATTTAATTGTATTTCTCTTGTCTTATCTATATGTGTACGACTTGTACATACAATGCATTAGTTTTGATCTCCATGTTCTGATCGCAGGGGAGTTCATCATTGGGCGTGTCATTAAGGCCATGAACAATAGTTGGCATCCAGGCTGTTTCTGCTGTGATATCTGCCAGGCTGTCCTTGCTGATGTTGGTTTTGCAAAGAATGCAGGCAGGTGAGGGGAATACTGAACTGGTCATGTGACCACAGGAGAGAGCCCAGGCTGAGGTTGATGGAATTACTGAGCTTCAAGCTTGAATCTCAGCATTGCCACGGCCATCGAGTGCAGTAGGGCTACTATAGGATGTCTTAGCCAGTGAAATTTAGCCTTAGTCCTGGTTTATTGTATTTAGTGAAGCACCATGTGTGAAACGGTAAATAAAAATCTTTTGATAGATTTTAGTAGTATTTTTAAATCTGGTACTCTATTTCATTATTCTAAACAATTTTTGTCTCTTTTGACACAGTTCAGAGCAACAAACAGACTTAGAAGAGATGTCAATGACAGTGCCTATACAGTAAACTGTAAAACATCAAAATATGAGTTGAAATTACTTGAACTTTGAAAGAATCAAGATTCAGTGCATAATGTGATGAAATATGGAAGGGGCTGCTTTTTTCATTAGAACTTTTAAACAAGTATAACAGTGTCCCAAGAAGGGCTGAACCATTTGTGTGTAACGACTCTTCAACATCAAACAGACACTTATGCCGTCCATGCCACAACCGTGAGAAAGCCTGCAGCCTAGGAAAGTACATCTGCCAGAAGTGTCATGCCATCATTGATGAAAAGCCCTTGCTCTTCAAGAATGATCCCTACCATCCTGATCACTTTAACTGCAACAACTGTGGGTAAGTGACAGCATCCAGCCTTTTCTACCAGTCAGAACACAGACCTTCTGATATTCTCTAATAAGACCAGAGAAGCATTGTCACATAGCACCTTCAGACTAGGGATCTTCATAAGTATGAAACTGAAGCCTAAACCAAGCTCGTATTGCTAAACTTGAAATTCAAACCCAACCCAAGCCTGCTCCCTCACACTAACAGGGACGGTTAATCGCGGACACTATATTACAGCTTTATGTGAGTTATTAAGTGCTTGAGCTGAGAAATTTCTGCTGGAATAAACTGATATTTTACATTTTGTCTTCAGTATATCCGTTATGTCATGCGGAACAAAACAAGCTTTAATGACTTTAGACACAGAATGAGCTCAGGAGCTCCAAACAAAACAAGTCCTTCACAACATAGGTTCAGGTTCCACATCACAGAAGTCTGTCCACCTTCAGTAGGACTAAGGCTTGAGGCGGAGCACACTCAGCAGCTGTTGGAGCCACCCTAGATACTTTTAGGCTCACTCTCAGTGGTGGCCAGTAAGTTGGTCCGCTTCTTGTGGACCTGTTTTAGGTGAGAGCCTTCTCACCGACTTCGGCCTGTAGAGACAGAGGGGAGACACAGAGAGAGCAGACTATCACCGTCTACCGTGCATGCCTCAGGGAAGCCTTAGCCTAGCAAATTTCCCTCCAGACTCCAGTCCGCGTTCCAACTACCACTTGAAGCGTGGCTGACGGGAGGCAAGCAGAGCTGGGCTGGCAAGGCACAAGTCCCTATTCCCGTCATCCCACACAAGCTGCAATAAACTCACACAGACCAAACTAGGATAGGCGATGGGTGACCGCACCATTCTCTCCAGACCAGCTGGCTTTTAAGCTACATCAGGCAGAGGGACTCAACACAAACAACCAATCACGAGACTGAAACTATTACACTAAACTAGAAGACACTTAAACACGAACACGAGACAGGTGTGCCTGTAATCAGGGGCCTAGCAACCCAGCTGACTCACGTGCAGAGCCTCCAGCCTCTACACCTGGGCTGCCCCAGCACCGAGTCCAGACACACCAACACATCACAAGGACGGGACAAGACATGTGTACACTTAATACTCAGGAGACGGCCCAGACGTGATAATATCTATGGTGTGTATTGTCAGTGATTACTCAAAATGCTCTCAGATTCTGCTGCCATGTAGTAATGAATAATGCTTTACACAAGTTAAAGGGGGAATTCCATAGAATATGTAACATTTATGCATAATTAAATAATTAACTTGTGGATAAAGTTATTCTGAAAGACAGGACCCAACCACCCAAAGAGTTTCCATGAAACGATTACAAAGACCTTGCTTGAAACATAATTTTATGTTAGTTTTACCAAAAGCTTTTAACCTAAATTATTTTTCCATGCAGTTACATGAAGGTTGTACATGACTATTGACTCTTTTACAGTTATTATACC
This sequence comes from Bryconaethiops microstoma, assembly GCA_037577275.1. NCBI lineage: Eukaryota > Metazoa > Chordata > Actinopteri > Characiformes > Alestidae > Bryconaethiops > Bryconaethiops microstoma. The sequence continues at coordinate 7,882 of JBBJLS010082750.1, forward strand.
TCTTTTAGATTCAGTGGTTGTCTTGAGTAACAAATAAAATGGCTATATTCGGGTTTCTGATGTCCGGACCCCTGGTTCCTATCACTACCACTGAAAATCTGTTTGTAAGTTTCTTACAAATGCACAAATTCACAGGAGTCTGGCCTAAATTACTTTTTTACATCCTAAAGATCAAATTTTTAAAAATCCTTTAAGAAATAATGGAGATTTTAAGGAGTTTAGAGAATCCTAATGATTTCTTGGAACTAAAACATATGTGTCTTTAGTTTTCAGTTCTTTTTATTGAACTGAATCATGTTTGTATTTCTAATATCACGTTGTTATTTGGTTTTTGTCGGAAAAAGTAGAGTTAGATTTTTAAAACATCCAGCGGAAAATTACTCTATCAGGCCCGAGCAGGAAATGCATTATCAGAGAATTGTGTTTTAGCAATAAAATGGTTCACTGCTGTCAAAGTTATGTTACATCAGTCATTCTGACACGGCCGGGGAAATGTTTTGTGTCCACAGTAAGGAGTTGACCGCTGATGCCAGAGAGCTAAAAAATGAGCTCTACTGCCTTCCATGCCATGACAAGATGGGTGTACCAATCTGTGGGGCCTGCAGGAGGCCCATAGAGGGCAGAGTGGTAAATGCCTTGGGGAAGCAGTGGCATGTGGAGGTAATCACATAGTTCATTTTATTGATGACAGTGATAAACAATGACAATGAGTCATTGTTGATCAAAAATGTCTCATGAGTTACAAATTAATTATTTATAAAAGCTTTGAGTTTACATATTAGTAAGATTCTCCTGATAAGACGCCTGTTTGCACTTTGCCTGGTTGAACTTAAAGACTGGAATAAATGGGTAAAGCAGAGCTAATTTCAAATCATAATTTCAATCACTGAGGTCCATTCATAGCTTGTTTGCACTAATCAGCCACAATATTAAACATTAGTGAGTTTGTATGGCCTAACTGTTGCTCTTAAGTACCTCACAATAACAGCAGATGACTGAGGCAGCTCTTCAGAAGGGTAGAAATGTTCTTCAGTATGACACATTGTACCGCCTGTGACTGTTTTATGAGCTACCAGAGTAAGCATTATGTGTGTGTGACATTTGTTTTTGTATCTGCAGCATTTTGTGTGCGCCAAGTGTGAAAAACCCTTCCTGGGACATCAACATTATGAGCGTAAAGGCCAGGCTTACTGTGAGACCCACTACAATCAGGTGAAATAACACATTTTTGAATCTGTATGCTAAAATTATGACTGCTGATATTTTGCTTAGTAAAGTTTTCTCTAACAAACTCTCTGTCAGCACAGATTTTTAGAACAACATTCTCAAAATTGGGATTTCTTGACACTTTTCAGAATTAAAGGCTTATTGATCATTTCTCAATGTGAAATGTTTTAAAATGTTTAAGACCAAAATGAAAAACTGGCACTGAAATTGTGGTTTCCATTCTCAGTCCTTGATTCTTCCTGTCCAGCATATTTTAGTGTTTTTTTCTGCTCTTAACACCCCAACCCCACAAAAAATGCAAAGCAGGAGGCAGAAGCTGATATAACAGGCTAGCTAATTGGTTCAGCTGATTAGGCATTTGTTTAGCTGTTACGTCGGGTGAGGGGTGGACACACTAGCTGGAGACAGCATTAGTAGTAAATTTTAATTAACAACGTTCAAGTTGGCGTATAGGCTTCACACACACGGCTGAGTTTGAAACGAGAGATACACAACGGAACCGGAGGACCTTCACGTGGGCACGTTCAGGTTTCAAATACAATACAAAGTTCCGGAGGACCTGCACATGCACACGCAGACAGCCAATCACATGACACAGACAATCAACTAAATAACAAGCAGCACTTAAACTAAAAACAAGACAGCTGGACATGTCGTTAGGTACCTAGCAACCCAGCTAATGAGCTAACGAAGCTCCACACTCTCACCACACAAACGTGCCCAGGGCTGCGTACCACCTAGTACTCAGGCGACGGGCTCTGTTGGGGGCGCGACTGAGACGGACTAGACGTGACATTAGCTAGTGCATGGAACTAGAACTTGGCTGTGTGTACAGTTAACCAGCTATACTACTTATGAAAACTTGTGGTAAAGTAACTATTTAAAATGATGTAAGCTTTAAACCTAATTTTATTTAGGCAAGCAAGAATCCTGTTAGACGTCTGTGTCCATATCTGGTAAACAGCAAATCTGGTCCTGACATTTTTTTGACCACTGGAAGTCAAAAGCAGCTGCAATGTTAATAGCCTTGCATTACAATATTTAGGCTGCATGACGACTTTATAATCACCGGCCTATACCATGTTTTTATATAGATTTCAAACTTATTTTTAGCTGATTTAATTAAACGTACAATCTAATATGATCAACTACTTAGATTTCAGTTAATCTGTATGAAGCTAGGATACTGTAAAAACACATTCTTTCAAACTTTTGAACAGTACTATAAGGTAATGTTTGCATTTGTTTAATAAAAGAGAAACATTTTCTGTTGCTAATTTGTAACTCTTTAATTTCAGCTCTTTGGAGATGTCTGTCACCACTGCAATCGTGTTATTGAAGGAGAAGGTAAGACACCTAATATATTAGGTGTAAATTATGTCTGTGTATTTGTGTATTTTGAACTTTTTCTTATTGCAAATAATAACTACACTAAAAAAAAGGTTAGAGATGAATTTATAAAGTCAGGTGAAGTAGGTGTTTGTCATTTCAAACATCAACAGAGTACACAGTGAAACAACATAATGCTCCTCCAGGACCATTCTGCAACATTAAACAATGCAAGGATGGACAGGATTACACATAGTGCAAAAAAAGATTTTAAAGCTTTAAAACACAATGGTGAACAACAGTCAAGGACATGACAGCAAACAGTGCCTTCAAATTATTTGTTATTTGCAATTGCCAAGAGAAAATTGGGTTTGCAGCTTTTGTCAATTGTCAAAAGATATGAAACACACTATCTATGGATTTAGGGGAAGCAAGCTCACTTAATATTTTAAAAAGAAAGGTAAACATGTATCACTTCACTTCTCTTCAGCCTTTAACTGATACAAGTCTTAAATTCTTATGTACGAGTGTACAGTTGGGAGGTATTACTGCTCAAGGGGTGGTGCAGAATCAACAACATGTTTCCTAATGTTCACTTTAGGAGAGCATGTCTTAAACATCTATGGCTCCTCTTCTAGCTGTCCAGAGCACCAAGTTCCTTGATGGTTATATGTGAAGAACCATTGTGATATGTTGTCAGTTTTATAACGTGGTATACAATGTGTATAATGCGTAATTTCACAACACTGATCAAATGCAAGTTTCATTAATAAGAGGTTTAGAAGAGGATAGCTGGGATGTTGGAAGATGCCAAGAGAGACCAACATAGCATAAATGGCACTGTTTAATTGTGTAGTAATGTGCAAAACCTTTAATTCTTTAAATTTTATTTTATACCACCAAAACATAAGCTAACCACTGCACCTTTCCAAACTGCCACTAATGCAATAGGCTTCTTTACATGGCACAATTGCAACCAGAGCATCTCAATATTGTACATCAGTGTACAACAATGTTTACACAACTTTGTTAATATAATACATCGCTTACCACCAAGTCAAGGCTCAGTTCATCTTGAACAAGTCTAATGTCATGAGACAGCTCAGTGTGATTGGAGGTAGTGCAGACTCAAGTAATGCTAAGGTAATGTAACTCTTAACTTACTTTTAGCTTTCATATATTTAAGTATGCTGTACATTCTGTTTATTTTCTATGTGCGCAATTGCAAACTTGATTATGACTGTTCTATGTCTTGTCTTTGTATTTTAGTGTGATATAAACTTTCTCATTTTATGTACAATGGTAATTCAGTATATTCAGTATTAGAAAGCTGTTCCCTCTCTAACCATAAGGTTTGAGTGAGTTATTAACGGCTCCTTGTTTGGGCTTATTTTTGCCTGTGCGCTGCGAATGCTAACACAGCTAGCAACAGCAACTGGCTGTTTCTCTGAGACAAGACACAACAAAGCACAGTGAGATTATCTTAGACGTTCCCTTGAAGATAAGGAGCGGGTTGGCTGTGGAGGACCAAAACATAGGGGAAAAAAAGCAGTCAGGAATGGTCTGGTAAGCAGCGGAGGAGACAATACAAACCAATACAACATATTTCCTCCATTATCATAGGCAACGTGAGGTCACTGGGCAATATCCCACCCGTGGGCAGATCCGATCATAACCTGGTGCAACTCCTACCCACCTGCCTACCACTGGTGAAGAGGTGGCCACCCACTATCCTGACAGCGGTCAAAAGAGACCAGTGCAGCCCTGTAGGACTGTCTGGATACTGCGGACTGGGAGGCTCTTTATGAGCTACATGGCAAGGACATTGATTGCAACTCCTCCAGCTCCAGCATAACCCTCATGGCATTCAGTGTTCCTCCAGCCTCCTCGATCAGTGCCTCCCCAGAATGCTATTCTTCACCCTACCTCTCTCTTTCTCCCACCAACTTACCTGCTAGAGTTTCCAAACCCTCTCCTCTTGCTGATGACTTTTCTGATCCAATGGCCCATCTATTACCATCACTGAGGACCAAGTGAGGAGAGAACTACACAGACTCCATCCTGCCAAGGCGCCAAAAAAAGATGTCATCAGCCCACAGGTGCTTAAGTTTCACACCTCCCAGCGATGTGGAGTACTGATGAGGATCTTCAACATGAGCCTCAGTATCAAGAAAGTGCCTGTGCTGTGGAAAATATCATGTCTGGTTTCGGTACCGAAGAAGCCGCACCCCAGTGCGCACAGCATGGAGGTTTTTGAGAGACCGGTCCTCGACACCTTCCGACCTGGTAAGGCCAGAGCAAGATCCTCTTCAGTTTGCTTACCAGACCAGTTTTGGAGTGGACGATGCCATCATCTACCTGCTGCACTGTGACTACAGCCACCTAGACAAGCCAGGTGGATCCCTGAGGACGATGTTCTTTGATTTGTGCCTTCAGCACTATTCAGGAAGTTCGGCTGGAGAGTAAGCTGTCTGCTGTGCAGGTTCATGCTCCCTTAGTCTTGTGAATTATAGACTATCTGACTGAAAGGCCACAGTATGTGTAACTACAGTGCTGTGTCTCTGACATAGCGCTGTGCAGCACTGGAACTCATCAGGGAACTGTTCTGTTACCATTCCTCTTCACCTTGCACCATGGTCCTGGAGGAACGTTGTTTCATTTTACCGTGTGTATATGGTTGAAATGACAATAAAAACCTACTTCACTTGACTTGTACAACACAGAAGACTGCAATCTGCAGAGTACATTTTTGACACAGTGTGTAGCCAACATGTGATTGAGTATAGTTAACTTAAGTAGACTTTATCTGTACTTTTTCTTTAGATAAAAACAATTAAGTATCATGATGCGTTTTTGCCATCATGCCCACACCAGACATTTTGTATTTGAGAGTACAATTATTGAAGCTGTATATGATGCATCACTTCACTTCAGGATTTGTAGATTGTATTGCAGGTATTTTTTGTTTTATGTTCTGATTTTTTTTTACAGTCATTTCAGCACTAAATAAGGCCTGGTGCATCGGCTGCTTCGCCTGCACTACCTGCAGCACTAAGCTGACTCTCAAGTAAGTTTCATTTCAGTCCCACACAGTAGGGCCATTAAACATACTGTATTTATTTAAATAAATAAAAACACACCTGTCATGATCTCATATTTAGCCAAATTAAACACAATTTACATAAATGTGTGTATGTGGTATGCTTTTTATTACCATTTTGATCTCAAGAGACAGATTAAAATGAAAGATTAGACATTTGCTTAACCAATCCTTCACTGGTTTTAACCAATTCTGACCATTACAGCAACAAGGACTTTAATGACATTGCATTCACATGCATAGACTTTAATATGGAGTTGGTCCCCTCTTTGCAGCTATAACAGCTTTGACTCTTCTTGGAAGGCTTTCTGTGGGAATTCTCCATCCTATTGTCCACAACAGTGTCTTGTTCTTGGCTCTTTCCTTGCCTAGGTGTTCCTATTGTCATATCAGTACAGATATGTTTGAGTTTCACTTTGTCTGGTCTCTGTAGTCAATACTATGTTCTGTGAAACTTTTGACCAATTCCAAATATCTGTATCCCTGTTCCAACAGTGATAGAAATACACCATGTCAGGCCTCTCTAAGTTTAAGAGAAGAGACAGTTAAAACAAGCTACATCAGTATTGTAAGACACTCTTTTAGCATAGAATTCCGGTATTGTGGAGTCTTTAGTAATGACAACTTACATACCATATAATACTATGATATTTTAGAAATAACTGCCTAACACTACTATGCAGCATGCTGCTTGTCCATTATTAGACATGGTTCTGTGTGCTGGTATTCTTTTTTGTATATCACGTTATATTTATGTATCTTTTAGGGATAAGTTTGTGGAGTTGGATCTGAAGCCTGTGTGTAAACAGTGCTATGAAAGAATGCCGGAGGAGCTGAAGCGGCGTTTAGCCAAACGAGAACATGATTCTAAGGACAGAAAAAAGAAGATGGGTATTTGTCTGTAACTGCTCACCGACAATTGGTTAGTGACATTTTCTTTTCCCTAAGTCACATTTACTCTGTTCAAACTCAATTTAAAACTGATTGTAAGATGCATTACAGTTTTTAAAATGAATTTTTGACAATGTGCTTTTGTCTTTTTTTCAGGAGTATTCCTGTTTGTTTTTTGGAGTGCCAGCCATTGTCTTTCATAGTTTCAAGAAATTATATATTTTCCTCTTGCCTGTTTCCTCTGCCTGACCTGACAAGTGCATCGTTGCCTGTAAAAATAAAAACTGTGGACATTTTATTTATACCTGCTACACTACACAAATACATGAATAATTTTACGAAAGTAGGAGTCTTTCATTTGTGTTTTAATATTGCTTTTGACTTTTAATATTGCATTCCCTGACAGTTTTGCATACCTTTGTCACACTTCTAACCACATTGTAAGTGTCAATCAATTAAAACTGTTACTTCACAATACACCTCCAAAGTTGTTTCATCATTTTGTAGTCAAAACCACTAAGGATAAACAGAGCTAATAACATAGAGTAGCTAAATTAAAAATGAGTATGAAGTTGCAAATTTCCCACTTGTGGGACTAATAAAGGATTATCTTATTTTATCTTAATCACCTTTTAAGGCACATGCAAAGACTGCACATTGCATGAATGTGCCCCTGATGCATTTGAATGTTTCTCGTCTGGGCTAGGAAGCGATTGTGAGACCAGAAGCTTGCAGTGTATGTACAAAGTTAATCCTATCCAGGCCCATGTCATCCACCTGGCAGCTTAGTAAGATCCAGAAGCATGCTGCAGTTACTGATGCCAAGCAAAAGTATGTAAAAGTGTCAGACTGACCTGGCCCAGCCAGCTTGTTTATTGATACAGGATCTTTTGAATTTGGAGGAGTGGCAGCAGTTACCAGCCTCAGAGCTGGGTTGGTGTAAATGGTGATCAAATGGAAGGCATTATTACCACCACAAGGGGTGGTATGGGTACTAGTAGTCTAGTGGGTAAAACACTTGCCCCCCACTTTCTACTGTTGTGTCCTTGAGCAAGACACTTCATCCTCAGTTGCTCCAGGGGGACTGTCCTTGTAACTAGTGATTGTAAGTTGCTTTGGCTAAGGGCGTCTGCCAAATGCCCCTTTACCTTTACTACAACATTTGTATGTTTTGTTAACTTCTTAGGTGAAAATAAGTTCCTCTACAGATAACACACCTCTTTGCATTATTTAATTGTTGAATTTAACATAAAATAACAAAATGTGGCCTGTGCAAACGTCATAGCATACAAGCACTTTCCTCGAGGATCAGTAATGTATTCTGATTCTGATTCTGATTCTACCAGCATGGAGGGCTACAAGGCATCAATAACCAGCAACATTAGCTCCATGACTATCACCACAGAACCCAAACAGAACGCTTTGATGACTGCAAAAGTGCATGTGCTGCTGAGAAACTGAGATACTGCCTTCAGATCAGGTGATATAGCTGTCCTGAGAAAAGTAAGGTCTGTCCTGTCCCGGACCATCAGAACAGCAAAGGAGCAACAAGCTCAGAAAATCCACAGCCACTTCCAGGACAATGGGGACATACAGCATGTAGCAGTGCATCCAGGTCATACAGGACTACCTGCCTGTGACAATGAGGCCTCCCTTCCAGATGCACAGAATCACTTATACGCACTGTCTGAGGCATGGAGCAACGTGGCAGTTAGGAAGACCACTCCTAATCCCCAATGACCAGGTGCTCTGGCTGGCCATGGCTGATGTGAGGAGAACTCTACTCAGAGTAAATGGTCTAATATTAATCTAGTGTCAGTCATAAGGTCACTGATCCTTTTATAACAGATAAAATGGCAAATGTTGAAATAAATTAAGTAATATTCTCTTACACAAGTTTGGTGTGTGTACAAATGGCGAGAAGGTGTCTCTGCTCAGAGCAAATTGTACACCAATCTATACTGCACTCTTGTGGTCAAAAAAGCTTGCATACAGTCTCTTCAGATAGCATACAATGACGCTGTGAGAATATCACATATGAAACCAAGATCGTATAGTACAAGTGAGGTGTTTGTGGCTGCAGGCATTAATAGTTTCTCTACTGTGTTTAGAAATTCATTCATTTTCTGTAACCACTTAATCCTTAGTAGTACCCGGAGCCTCACCATGGACGGGGCGCCCTGGAATTGTGAGGCAGCAGTGCTACCCACTTCACTGCCATGGGGCACGTTTGTTGTCCTACTGCTGTTATATTTGAACAGTTACGTTTATTGCTGTCTACCTATGTTCTGAATGTTTGTATACACAATTCCCTGCTGCTAGAAATACAGTATCTGTCATTATACTGCGTTCATTTAAACTAGTATGGTAACTACTGTCATCTGCACTAAATGTTGTCTTTGTCCTGTCTGCACTTTCATTACTGTTATCGTGTTTTACCATGGAGGCACGTACCATTTCACCAGCTCGTGGCCTAGTGGCTAGGGAGGCTACTTAAAAGTATCTTCAGGTAACAGCGTAAGCTGAGTGGGAGTGGGAGTGAGTGTCATAAACTCGAAATGCCGTATGTTGACTGTTGTAACCCGAGGACCCCCTGTATATTTACTACCTCTGTTCTGAATTTTTGCTCATGTAACTCTTTTCTGCATTTTTGTACACATAACTCTCTGCTGCTAGAATACAGTATCTGTTATAATGTCATCTGCACTAAATATTGTCGTCTGTTTGTTTTGTTGCTCTGTGTTTTTCTTGTACTCTCTTTTGTTCTGACCCCACTAAACATTAGACGTCTTATGGACGTGTTTCTTTTCCTGTGTTGCACCATGATCCTGGAGGAACATTGTTTCATTTCACAGTGCGAGAAACGTGTTTGAAATGACAGTAAACCTCCTTGACAGGAGTTGCAGCCTCTCCCTGCTGGCTGGTAGTTTGGAGGCGGGGCGTTCGTGCGTTCTCAAACGCCATTGGCTATGTGGTGTTGTGCGTCACGCCGCTCGTGTTCTCGCGATACCGTGAAGGTGAGAAGAGACGCGGTGGATTCGGAGGGAGCGCGTTGATGGCTGGTGTTCAAACCAGCAGAGAAAACTCACCAGTTTAATCCTCAATTCAAACTGTAGACGCGGAGACTTATCGTTCGCAGTCATGAGGCGAAGTAGAGCCGACGTGGAGCGCTACATATCATCTGTGCAGAGTCTCTCTCCTTCTCAAACAGAGGTAAGGCCACCCGGCGATTAGCAGGGCTCACTAGCAAAGATGGCTAGTTTAGCAAAATAGCTACACTAAACTATCCAAAAGTTTGTGGACACCCGCCAATCTTTCTTCATATCATGTTTCAGACATATCATACTGTTGTTATGTGGAATTAGACGCCTTGTTGCAGCAGCAGCAGCCCCTAATGTTCCACTTATGGCAAGCCTTTACTCTAGGTATGAGAACATTGCTGTGAATTTAAGATTTCATTCAACAGCAGAGTTAGTGAGGTCAGGTGTTGATTAAAGTGTGTAAAGTCTTGGGGGAACACAGCTCAGCACACAGCTCAGCACACAGTGTGATCAATGTGAAATTCTTTCTGTATATTTAACCCATTCACCAAGTGAAGCCACCGACCCACGGACCAGTATGTGGCTCTGTGTGGGCCAGTCACTGAACTCATCCAGCCATGTCTTTATGGAGCTTGCTTTGTGCACTGTGTCACAGTCATGCTGGAATAGAAAATGTTCTTCCCCAAACTGTGTACACTAAGTTGGAAGCATGGCTTTGTTCAAAATGTCGTGGTATGCTGAAGCATTAAGATTAAGCCCTTCACTGGAAGTAAAGGGCCTAGCTCAAACCCTAATGTCAGGTGACTATCGTAATCATCTCTTGTCACAGAGGTGCCAGATTTTACTGTCTCACAGATCGAAACTGGTGATCTTGTTTTAAGCATGGTGGCTCTAGAACATCTCGTTCTGTTGGTACTGCTTTTGTCTAGAGATTATACAAGATTTGTGTACGCAAATGGACTACTGTGGCCGCAAACAAATGAATTCAGTAATTAAAAACGAAAGTGCTTTTGGACATATGCTTCCAACTTTGTGGACACAGTTTGGGGAAGAACCTTTTCTATTCCAGCATGACTGCCCCAGTGCACAAAGCAAGGTTCATGTGAACCATTCCTTCTCGTCCAACATCAGTGCCTGACCTCATTAATGCCCGAATTTCCAAAGAAACACTCCAAAATCGTGTGGAAAGCCTTTAAAAAAGTGCAAGCTGTTATAGCTGCGAAGACTCCAACTCCATATTAAACTCGTAAGTCTTTGAATGCAATGTGATTAAAGTCCCTGTTGGTGTAACAGTCAGCTGTCCCAATACTTTTGTCCATATTCTGTAAGTGGTTAGCTGGAGTAGGCCCCTGTGTCGTGGTGTCAGACGGCCGGTTTGTCTGTTGTTCTCATTGTGACAGGAAGGTGAACGGCATAGATATGGTGTTTCTAATGTGAATGTGATGCCGTTTATCTGCCGGGTAAATTCAGATTCTCTTGAGCATATTTACAGTTTGTCTGTGTTAGCTTTTTGGCTAAAGCTGTTAGCATTAGCTCCTCCTTCAGGAAAACGCGGTAAACCCGTGTGTGGAGACATTCAGGACTGAGTGAATTTAGAGACAGGTGCTGAAATCAAACCCTGTCTCTTCTGCACTTGTCGTATTTGTTATTATTCAGGGATTCATTTAAGCTCGTACAGGTGACATGACCGTCAAATAGATCCAGGGTTTAATAATTAAATCAAAATTTTGATTCAGTAATATATTTTACACCTTCAGGCATTAAATTAGGATAAAAAATTTATTGTGAGTTTTAGTCACACACATCTGTTACATGTGTGTGTGTGAATGTGTGGATAAAACCACTATTTTTATGTTGCTTTAACAGACCTAAGCTGTAAAAATAGAAACATGAATGGAAAAAAAGTTAAATGTTAACAGGCTTTGTCACGTCAAAGAGCTTTCACCGGTGTACTGTGGAGAGTGTTCTGCAGTAACTCTCTCTTAACACATGCACACTTACTTTTTCTACAGAAAACAGCTGACATTAGCTAGCTAGTTTAAGTTTTTTTTATGCTTTACTGAAATAAAATAGGTGTATACTCGTCTAATTAATTTACCTAATATAGTAATTTATCCTTCATCCATGGCCCCAACGTGTTTGTTTCTGGTATTCACACATTGCTTTGGTCCTTAGGGCCACACAAGACTGGTTTTGCATAGTTTGCATCTAACTCATCGTTAAAGTTTTGATTAGTGCTACCTGCTTCACACACTGTTGCTGTTCCCTCAGTCTCACTCTCTTTGCCATTATTTTTGCACGAATAGTTTTTCAGCCCTGCTGTTTTTATTTCACATTTTTTTCTAGAAGTGGTGTAGTCAACTCTGATGCAGCATAGACTCAGCAAATCTGTAATGACATTCATTGCCATGTAATCGTTTTATCGGTTTCATCGATAGTTGTTTGAATGGGTTGTATTTTTTTTATTCATGGAGTTGCGGACAAGGCCCGGATGTCACAAAAGCAAAAAAATGCGGAGGATATCTGTGGTTTCTGTGAACAATTAATAATTCGGTTCTCAGAAAAAATCAGCGAGCGAATAAGCGGGGTTTACTGTATATACCATACTGTTTTTAATATATATATATATATATTACACACACACACACACACATACATACACACCCACTTAGCCTATTTGTATTGGTACAACACAACAAAAACTAATAAAATAGGCCCTATATTTATGCTCTGATCTTACAGATGTTCATTTACACTGTATGTGCACTAGACACTCAAGTATTATTGAACACTTTTTAAAAATATAGTATTACAGTTTTTTTTCAGGCTGTAGTGTGAATGTCTTCTTGTTTAGAAGAGTAAAAAAAAAACTTTAGTTACGATTTATGCATCTCAGTTCTCAGTTATTGTAAGAGAGCTTTTGAAACAAAAGGGTTTTTTTTAAATAGAGGAAATTACAGAAAATAATTGGTGTATGATAACAAATATTAAAGTAAATAATGAAGCACAGGAATAAACAAGAAAACGTGATATAAATGCAATGTGTTCTCCGTTCTCCTTTTTTGTAAGCCTTAGTAACCTGCCTGCAGCAATTGAACAAGTAATCCAGTGAATAATGGATTTCAGTAGTTGTGTAGTAGCTGTGAACACAGAAGAATTAATGCATGTAAAACTGAATTGTACTTTCTTGTGCTTACTTACTGCAACCTGCTGCTTTGTGAATGTGTGCTGATTCATTTTTCATCCTTGCAGAAACCAGTTAAAGGCTTTTTATTTGCAAAATTGTACTTTGAAGCCAAGGAGTATGACCTCGCTAAAAGGTAATGTAAAACTGTAAAACATTTTCTTAATTTCCTGTAGTGTAAAGTGAGTTTAGTAACTTACCTTTTCCTTTCTTTTTATATCTGCAGACATGTGTCCGCCTATTTAACAGTACAAGTCAGGGATCCCAAAGCACACCGGTTCCTTGGCCAGCTCTATGAGAGGGAAGGTGAAATTGAAAAAGCGGTTGGATGTTACAAGGTATGTGAATTTTGCGGGTCATGTACACCCGTCACACAGATTAAAAAATATATATTTTGCTGTGTGGTCTGTGGTTTCTTAATATTTTGATACTTGGATATTTCACACAGCCTGTTTTTTTCCATGGCATGCATAGCATACATTTTTGCTTAATGTAATCCTTGATATGTTAAAGTCAGAGTAAATTGATGTGAAATGGTGCGATTTGTAATAATTTGCCAACTTGGAGTTCTTTACTATGACACTGGTACACTCTCAAAAAAGTGTACTGTCCAGGTCTCCAAACATACAATGTAAATATACCCTTGAAAATACATTATCTTTAATCCTAAGATAATTCTGTGTTTTTATTTTTGAGTCAGTTACAGTTAATAATTTATTTATATAATTTATATAGTGTCTGTTTTAACCCCAAGGGTGTGTTACAGAGTGACAATAAAACAAGAATACAAATAAACTCAGAACATCTACTACACAAGAAGACTAGATAGTCCTAACAGACAGAGAAAAGGTGTGACTTAAGGCGTGCTGGCAATTCTGAATTAGAAGAAGTATCTCCTAAGGCTTTTGTGCAATGAATTCCATAACTTTGGTGCAGCAGCCCTGAAGACTCTGCCTTCTTTAGAGGATAGTCTGTATTTGGGTGCTGTAAGTAAACCAGATCCATTGATCTTAACATACGGATGTGGTGTAGGGATTGGGCTGGTCTTGTGGATAAGAGGGAGCGAGGTTATAATGGAACTTTAGAAGTGTATTGAAGAATTTTGTACTGAATATGGAAGGATACTGGCAGCCAGTAAAGATGATATAGACAGTCAGAATTTCAACTACAAACATTTACACGAGACCTATGCCATGCATGTGTTACTTTGTCATCATCTGAGATGTTAATGCTAACAGAATTTTTGATACCTGAATTAATCTGTTTTCTTGTTAGACTATAAGGTATGTCAGTTGAAAATACAAGAATGTTTTTTTTTTTTTATATCTGTGGTATTTGGGTATGGAAAACACAAATAGCGTATGGGACTGTGTTTTTTTATTTATTTATTTTTTTTTAATACTTATTTTCTGTTTTCAGACTGCTAAAACTTTGCCAGTAAGCCAGACCTGTTTTCTTTAGTGTCCCTCTGAGATGAAGCTGTTGTAATGTTGTGGCCCCAGTCAGTGCTGAGTATTTGTACCTTTTTATAGCTGAACTTTCGTAAGAAGAAAAATTAAAAAGCTCAGAGTTGCGTCTATAAAGGTACATTTTAGAGAATGCCATTTCCAGAAGAAATCTCCTTAGTTAGTGAAATAACATCCCAGGCCAGTGAAACAGTGAGTTGTTCCGTGAAGCAAAGAGCGTGTACACGGATTAACGGCAAAGAGTTTATTACTAGCATGGGTTTCTTTAGGCTGCAGCTGTGCTTAGCTGAAGAGCTATGTTAGCAGCTTATTAGGCCCACAAAAACAACTTGGGAAGAAACTTTTGGTCGCTAAATGGGTGCCAGTGAGTTCATTCCAAAGTTCATTTGCTTACATGTCTTAAAATGTGTTAAAGTTCAGCTAGAGATGCCTGTAGAGAAAGCATGCATTATATTTTCATAATTTTACAACGATAATTAAATTTTATGGAAAATACCTTGTGTTTCTCTTGGCCTTAAAGTTCAAGATTTAGTCTGCTGTAGCCTTGGCTCTAACGAGGTATTAACGGCCTGGAATATTTCATTGCGTTTAGGGAAAGATTTTTGTGTATATGTATTGAAAATAATTTAGCAAACTAGTACTAAATTTGTCATTGGGTTATTGGTCAGTCATAGCTCATATCTGATCATCACCCTATGACCCAGAAATCTTTTTAGATGTGTTTAATGCTTCAGACGTTTGGTTCCTAGCCCCACTGTGGTGAACAATATTGACTCAGTAAGCTTCTCCAGTTTATATAATTCACATCAAACCACTCTTACTGATTTTTGTTTATATTTTAATGATTTACTTGTGCAGAAATGCTGAAAAATGAAACGTATTTGGTACAAGACTTTCACAAAGATATTGTCATTTGTTAATGAAGTTCTTGTCTGTGTCTCTTAGCGTTCGGTGGATCTGAACCCAGCTCAGCGAGACTTGATCCTGAAGGTGGCTGAGCTTCTTTGCAGTAAGCCAGATTTTGACAGCAGGGCGGAATTCTGGGTGGAGAAAGCTGCCAAGCTTTTGCCTGGTCATCCTGCTGTTTTCGACCTCAGGGTTAGTACATTTATTGAGTTAGTTTTTGTATGAAGCAATTAAAGTTTGGAACAAATAACAATAGGGATGGGTGTCTCAGTTGAATTGGGGGGGGGGGTTGGGGTGTTTAAATTACATGTGGCTTATTAGAATTGCCTTCCAGCATGTTGACATAGCTAGTCTTCTCCCTGTAAGAGTTTGTTGGGCCCAACTGATGACAAACCCTCTGCTGCCCGGTTATAGCACATTTTGTTGATTTTGTATAACTTTTTTTTACCTTGTTATACATTTCCTTTTTATAGGAGAAACTACTGAGTGCAAAGGGACAGCAAGGCTGGAACCAGCTGTATGATTTGCTGCAGTCAGAGCTACAACTACGCCCCAGCAACGCCCACGTTAACAGTAAATTGGTGCAGCTCTACTGCTCTGATGGACGCTTAGATGATGCAGCCAAGCACTGTCTGTCTGTGGAAAGAGCCGGATTGTTGAGGCACAGCCTAGACTGGTATAACACTGTTGTCCATACTTTTAAGGTTTGTGAAATGTCTTTTCCAAAAGTTTGAGTAAAACAAGGATGGTGTTTTTACAAGACAGTATCTGTTTAGATATTTTGGGCCACAATAAAATATACATTTTCTGTAATATTTGTTATACATATTAAAGTGATTGTTTACGAGTACAATAGCAGGCAAAGTTTAGTTTACTTTAGAGCCTTAATAACCTTTTCCCCCCACACAGTTCAACATGTGAGAATAGTGGTGGAATGACATTGACTAGTTCCTGTCAAGCAAAGTAAAAGTAATTGTTTTACAAGTAGTTGGTTGGTCTTAATTGTTATGTGATTCTAAAGTCGTGTTACTCATTTAAGTGTGTTGTGACACACATTACCCACCCCTAGTGCCTCCTCACATTACTTTTAAAAGTAATTTCTGGTAGTGGCTAAAATAAATGACCTTAGATTCGGTCTGCTTTTCAATAAAGAAATGAAGTTGCATTTTAAATCTCTTATAGGAATACCTGGCTCAACCAATTGTATCTTCTAATGAGAAAGTTTCTTGGAAATTTCAAAAAGAGCTTTTACTGGCTCACTGCAATCAGCTGAGACTCACACTTTCAGAAAAAGGATGTCGGGAAAGCATGGATGCCCTTCAGATGTAAGCTGTTTTGTCTTGTGGTGATTGTGAATATCTCATACTCAGCAACCATGTATGTGTATATTTTTGTGTGTGTGTGTGTGTATATATATATATATATATATATATATATATGTATGTATGTATGTGTGT
>JBBJLS010082770.1:0-24480 GCA_037577275.1 Bryconaethiops microstoma
TGTGTGTCACAAGGGGAGGAGTTATAGAGTCTGATGGGTGTGTGTGTGACAGGGGAGGAGTTATAGAGTCTGATGGGAGGGTGTGTCACAAGGGGAGGAGTTATAGAGTCTGATGGGAGGGTGTGACAAAGAAAGGAGTTACTGTTACTGGAACATTGCTGTGAGGATTTGATTGTATGAGAGTATTAGTGAGGTCAGGTACTGATGCAGGGCCCTAGTATTGTGGGGGCGGGGTGTTATACCCTCTAACTCACTGTGACCTCAGGGTCATGTGCTGCTGCTCCAGAGCCCGTGTTATTGATTAGTGCTGTTCTGTGGGATCATACAAGATTATCCAGCGGCGAAACGGTTTCACCTTAAAGCAGCTCTTAATAAAGTCACTTTAAAATCAATCACAGCCCTTTTGTCACCAGCAACTGTGGACACATACATAGTGTGACGAGACATTCCTCCAGAGACCGCAGAGCGGCACAGAGAAACATTCAACAGAGCGCAAGTTATAACAGAAACAACACAAACACAAACACAACAGACACTACAACAATGTACAGTGATGTAATATAGTAAACATTACTGTAGAGTGACTAGTGGAACAGTAATGTAATGTAACACTAATGTGAATGGAATGTAAATCTGAGACAATACAATAAATAGGCAGTTTAGCTGCAGTGTGAATTTAATGAAGAAGTTTTCACAGTTGCTGGCTGTGTGCAGAACACAACTGTGCAGAAAAAGCACAACTCTGAGGAAATTATCTTGTGTTAAATTTGAATTGATAAGACTAAAATATAAGTAGGACTTCTAAACCCATTCTAATTTTAGTCTGATTTATTAATAAGTATTTATTATAGTCTTACTTTTAACAAAAAACAAACGTAAGAGTAAAAAGTATATGTGTTCAGGAATAAAGATCAAGTTTAAAAATTCAAAATTCATTCAGGTTTGCAAAATTTCATCACCAAGTGCATCAAAATGTTTTTGTCGCGAGGAACCAAATTGCAATGCCTGTGGTGGGGCAAGGAACAAAAAGAAATATGATTTTTGAAAATACGTTTTCTAGCATTATTTAATTAAAAAATTGCAGAAAAACAGATTTTGTAATCAAATAGGAATTTTATGAAATATATAAATAGGGTATACTGATCATCATTGGGTGTTGCTGAGGTGAGAGAGTTACGGTACATTTCTGGTGGAACAGACGTCCTCTGACGTCTCGCTTTGGGCCGCCCAGCCTCAAGTTCTGTGTTTTTTAGATCAGAATCAGAATCAGAGAACTTTATTGGTTCTGGAGGAAATTGCTTATGCAATGTCTGCAAAGACACACAGAGACAAGAACAATATAATACAAAACAATATCAATATAAGTCTAAATCAAATCAAAATTAAATAGTCAAGGAAAGGATAAAAAGCTCAATATGAAAATACACTATGCTATATACAGAAATGCTTGGTATAAATACTATATACAAGTAACACAGTTGAGTGAAAATCTACCGACAATCTCACTAAATGTAGTTGTTGGACGGAAAAGGGGTTAATGCGGCGTAACCAGAGAAGGCTGCTGGAAACAGAGCAGGAGCGGCGGTTACACTGGTTCTGCTCCAGTTTTCACTGAGGCTTTGCTGGAAATCTGCCAGTTGAGACTGTCGGCTCAGAGGCGCGGGATCTCGACAGGAGCTGCTTTTTGTTTTGGCTTCTCTCAGAACCATCTGCAGCATCTCTACACGCCTCAGACGGCGAGTTCCGGGGGCGTAAAGGTGCGAGTGTGTATTCAGCACATTGGCATGCAGTCATGTTCATTTTAGTTAACAAATGAATCAGAATTAGAAGCAGAAATCTTTATTGATCCTGAAAGAAACTGCTTATGTTACGACTGAATAATCACACAGAGACACAGAGACAAGAACAATATAAAATGTAAAGATTAAATTAATCCAAAAAGTAAATAAAATAAAAAGTCTGCAGAAAATAGTCAATATGAAACACACTATGACATATTTACGAATGCTGGGTAGAAATACTACAGAGAAATAGCTTACAGTTCAGTGAATTACTAGTAACACTAATAGTGGTTAGAAGTCTGTTATTGCTGTAATAGAGATCAGTAGTAGATCAGTACATATAATCAGTATCAGTATCAATAACCTGCAATCAGTATATATAAGTAGTGATATTTCACATTGTAAGACTAAATCAGAATATTGCACAATATTGCACATTGAAGACAATTGCATGTAATAATAAGATAATAATGCACATAATGAAATGATTTAAATCCAGCAATAAGAAATTTCACAGATTATTGGGTGTGTGTGTAACAGGGGGAGGAATTATAAAGTCTGATGGGTGTGTGTGTGACAAGGGGAGGAGTTATAGAGTCTGATGGATAGGTGTGTGATGGGGGAGGAGTTATAGAGTCTGATGGGTGTGTGTGTGTGACAGGGGGAGGAGTTATAAAGTCTGATGGGTGTGGGTGTGTGACAGGGGGAGGAGTTATAGAGTTTGATGGATGTGGTTGATGGATGTGGGTGTGTGACAGGGGGAGGAGTTATAGAGTTTAATGGATGTGTATGTGTGACGGATGGGTATGTTGAATAGGTGGTGGTTAGGATGGAGGTGGTCTTTTATGATTGCCCTGGCTCTGGAGAGACACTGGCAATGGGGTCCAGGGAGGGGAATGGACAGCCGATCACCTTCTCTGCTGTTCTGGTGACCCTCTGGAGTCTCTTCTTATCAGCTACTGTGCAACCAGCGTACCATGGGGATGGCGTGCACGAGCACACTCTCGACTGTGGCTCGATAGAAGGACACCAGCAGGTCGGTCTGCAACCTGTTCCATCTCAGAACCCTCCGGAAATGGAGGCGCTGCTGAGCTTTCTTCACTAGGGCAGTTGTGTTTGTAGTCCAAGACAGGTCCTCGGAGATGTGGGTCCCGAGGAACTTGAAGGAGGACACCCTCTCCACATAGTCACCTTTTATGAAAGGGTGGGGGAGTCCATGACCACTTCCTTGATTTTCCTGGTGTTGAGGGTTAGGTTGTTGTAGTCACACCATTCTGTCAGACGCTGAACCTCATGTCTTAGGCGGTGTCTTCATCGTTAGTGATGAGCCCAACCAGAGACATGTCATCTGCAAATTTGATGATGGTGTTGCAGGGATGCATGGGGGTACAGCCACTGGTGTAGATGATGTACAGGAGAGGGCTCAGCACACGTCCCTGTGGTGAGCCAGTGCTAAGTGACAGGGTGGATGATCTCCAGTTACCAACCTTGACAGATTGTGGCCGGTCAGTAAGAAAGTTTCTGATTCATGCACATGTAACAGGGGGGAGGTCCAGGTTAACCAGCTTAGCTATGAGGATGTATGGGATGATGGTATTAAAAGCTGAGCTAAAATCGATGAAGAGCATCCTTACAGAAGTCCTAGGATCCTCGGAGGACCTGTTTGCCTTATAGGCAAACTGGCGGGGGTCAAAGCTGGGAGGGAGACAGTCCTTTAGGTGCTTAGAACCAGGTTCTCAAAGTACTTTGCAAACACGGGTGTCCGTGCAATGGGTCTGTAGTCATTGAGGCCACTGATGGTGGTGGACTCGGGGACTGGGACTATTGTTGCAGATTTCAGGCAGTGAGGGACAGTGGTTTGTGACAGGGAGAGGTTGAAAAGTCTTGTGAACCCAGGAGACAGCTGGTCGGCACAGCACACTCCCAGGTATTCCGTCAGGGCCAGCAGCTTTCCTCTGATTTACTGCTCTGAACACATCGCGAACCTGGTGTTCTTGGAGGGTGAGTATGTGAGGGCTGAGCTCAGAGGGGGCTATGGGCAGGGCGGTTTGCATGGTAGGGGTGTCTGCAGTTATCTCAAAGAGGACAAAGAAGTGGTTTAGTTCCTCTGTTAATGAGATGTCCATGTTTTCCGTATTTGTCCCGCTGCCTCTGTAATTAGTGATGTGTTTCAGGCCCTCCATAGCTTCCTGGGGTTGTTGTCTGAGAGGTGATCCGATAGCTTATTTGAACAGTCCCGTTTTGCTTCTCTGATGCCTTTTTTGAGGTCTGCTCTTGCTCTGCAGAGTTACGTACCTTTAACAGTGCCTGAACCTTACCCGTCATCCAGGGTTTACGGTTGGGGTAGACCCAGACCCGCTTTTCCATGGTGACAGTGTCCATGCAATGCGTGATATAACCAAACACTGCAGCTGTGTGAGTCTCTAGGTCATCATGTTCGAAGACACTCCACTCTGTGAGGGCAAAACAGTCCTGCAGCTGAGCCAGAGCATCATCAGATAAGGTGTTAATGGTTCTGGTGGTAGGCTTTGTCCTTTTCCTAAGTGGTGTGTATGCTGGGACAATGAGCGGGGAGAGGTGATCAGACATACCCAGGTGGGGGGAGGGGAACAGATCTGTAGGCTTGCTTTGTGTAAACATGGTCCAAGGTGTTGTTCCCTCTCGTGGGGCATTTCACATGTTGAACAAATTTAGGCAGCACAGTTCTTAAGCATGCTTTGTTGAAATTCTCTGCAATGATGTGTACTCCCTCTAGATATGTTCGTTGCTGTTCAGAAACAGCAATGGACTTTGCTGTCATGCAGGTAGGCAAGGGCAGAACTAACAATAGCATCCGGTGGTATGTAGACAGCGGTTATTAGCACTACAGGCAGTTCTCCAGGCAAGCAGAATGGTCTGCACACAACAGACATTGCTTCTATGTCCAGGGAACAGACTATGGTGATGACCTTAGTGTTTGTGCACCAGTTGTTTTGTGTGTAAACGCACAAACCTCCACCTTTCCTTTTTCCAGCTGTAGCCTTTCTATCGCTACGGTGCATTGTACGGCCTGCTAGCTGCATCAATGTGTCGCAAATATCCTCTCGTAGCCACATCTTCATGACGACCAAGACACAACAGTCGCGGACGAGTGGATGTCCAGCGAGTTGTAGGTTCAGTTCGTCGATTTTGTTGACGACCAATCGTGTGTTGGTCAGGAAAATGCAAGGAAGCAGTGGTTTAAAAGGCTGCTTCTTTAGCCTGGCAAGCAGGCCTGACTGGCAGTCCTGCTTTTGTTTACGTTCCTTCCACCGCCTGTGTCGCTTGGTAGAGCCGATAACAATGCACGGAGCGCCCGATGTTCTCGCTTATCTCAGTTGTTGAACCTCTGATAATCACTGGTAATGGGGATCTGCCTGTTATATCCGATGGTACATAATTCCCGATGACTATAGATAAGTTTAGCTTTGCAGTAGTTCATAAATTAATACACTAGTAGAGCGTAAAACACAAAAAAAGAGCACCTAAGTGGAGAGCCTGAAGCCGCTGCGTCCGTGCGTGCCGCCATCACCTTCCGAAATATTCAATTGTAACTAATCAATCATTACTAATTCACAAAGAAAATTATAATCAATGATTAATAAGTCGTATTTTGGTAACCCTGGATGGCCTATCATGTGGTACTGATATATGGTAGGTACATTGTATTGACTGATTTGTTTGACATCTGAGATCTGAGAACTATTTAAGGTAACTGAGAGTTGAGTCCTTTAAGATCTCCTACAAACTACTAAACGTTTAATGACAGCAATTCCATGAAATCACTGAAGCCATCGTCAATAAACAGGGCGCTTGTGACGCTAATGTGCAATCAAAATAAAAACAACATCTGCTCTTATTGCCAGTGACTGGAAGAACCTTCAAAGTTTACTTCAGAGTGCATATAACTATACATAAGAACTGCTGACAAGAAAGAAAGATTCAGTGAGTAAAAAAACAAGTCATTTTTCATTTATGCAATGAGAATAAACAATAAGTTTTGTGTTAGTCAAAAAATGGTATACAGATGCCCTGCCTTTCATGAGCTGCAAAAAATTCGAGCACTATTTGGTTTTTATGACCGGTTGTCATGCATTGCTTAGATAAAGGTTTAATTAGCGTGTCAAGGTTTACACCTGTAACAAAGACCGTGCAGTAAATGCCGCCCTGGATCAGAGAACATAACTTGGGATTTTGTGACTCAGGGCCATTTCCTTGAATAACCTTGAATGGCAATAACTCACTAAAAAAAGCAGCAGGGTGGTGTGCAGCTGCCAACTACTTAAGCTACAGACAGCAGAGGCTGCCAGGCATGACTTCACAAAGTGTCTAAGAGACAGAAAGTGGTGTTCAGAAGACCCACGCACTGCACGCATGTGTGCGCGCACACACACACACTCAACCCAAGGGTCATGTCCATATCCACACAGAATCTAAAGGCAGAAATAGTTTTCCAAGGGTCAGTTTCGCTTCATAGCACATTGAGAAAAAGGCCTATAAATTTCAGAACTAAGATTTTCGATTAGTACTTATAAGATGATTTGCGTCTATAAGCCACACAGACAGGACACACACACACACACACACATAGTGGTGAGCAATATGTTATCATTGTAATAAACTGCCTTTAAATAACCAGCATGTAGAAACTGCATAAACTGCCTTGTAAAAAGTGACTGACTGGATTTTACTCCACTCCTGTTTCTTCTTAATTACACTGAAAACAGCTTACTCATTTTTCACAGCCCTTTTTTTTTTTTACAGCACTGCTGATCTGCTTGTGCAGTTTGTTCATTCCAACCAGGAAACCTCAGAAGTATACACCATGCATTATAAAGAAAGTCTTATTGTCCACCCCTACGTACTCTTTTCCTACAAAGTTACATTAATTTGATAAGTGATATGTCGTGTTGCTCATACCAACTGTGCTTGCATAAGTGGTTTTATGCACTACGGTGGGGGATGAGTGACATCTGTTAGCTTTCTCAGAACCAGAATGGAAGCTTTCCAGAGAAACACGCATTAGACTGAGAACCACACTGGTGATGGATTCCGATCCCTCGATTTTAGACACGCAAATACTGTGAAGTATTAAGTAGTTTTAAAGTGATATTTTACATAATGTTTTCGTTTTTTCCAGTGTAGTCGATCAGATAAAACATGTTTGGTGTCCAGATTTGTTAGGTTTTGTATTTTTATTTTTATTTTTATAAGGTTCTTATAGCTAAAAAGCAACAGAAGCTTTCAGGGAAAAACCAATTTGAATCACATGTGCCCAAATCATCTCACATTCACCTCTACTTCTGTCCATATTTATAGACAACAGACACACTGCACAACTAAACATGGCAGCAAAAGCTATCCTGAAACCAGTACTGCTACTGATTTTTACAGATCATGCTGTGTCGTGAAGTGTCCGAAAACACACTGGCACATTGTGTATTTATGTTACAGAGCAACATGTTGGAGTTTGAGGTAAATGTGTGATTTTATCAATCTTGTTAAAAGTTAAGCAACTATCATTTTATATTGAATAGCTTGATTTATATTCTCGATATGGGGTCGGTGGAAAATTAAGTAAATTATATTTACTTTTTACTTACTTTTACAATTTTAAACAGGTATTTTGACCTAAAACAAGCTTAATGTATCCCTTATTCTACCATTCAGTATCATTTAGTGCAGCATTGTATGCCCCAGCCTCATCTGTTTGAAAGGATTTGAGAACAATTTTCAATCTCACTCACACATACACACACACACACACACACACACACACACACACACACACACACACACACACATACATATACATGTATAAAAAATGATGCATTTATAATATGTATAGAATACAGTTTTTTATATTACATAGTGACATTATAAGGTTGCAACAATGTGAATTTCCCACCTGTGGGACTAAGAAAGGGTCCCTATCTCTATCTTTAGGATTTCAGAAAGCTCACGTTAATAATAAATAATAATAAATTTTATTTGATACACACTTTTCATTTGACAAAAATCTGTAAGTGCTACAAAGTGAATAAATTACTTTAATATTATGTAAACCCAAATGAATATGCTTCAATTATGCTTGATTTTTATTATCCAGAAATAAAAATCAAAGAACAGATAAATTAAATTAAGAAGAGTTTATAATCCTTTTTAAGAGTAAATTCTATTAAAAAGAAATGTTTTGTCCTCATTTCCTGTTTCTTCAACCTTCGAAATACATTATCAGAAAGGCATTTGTCGTAGTCTTTAAACCAGGAAAATATCTCTCAAGTCAAAGGATTAGAGATGGAAAATACAGCAACAGATAATATAGCAGATACAAAAGTTCCACTTTTCCTATTTGGCCTCTTTTAAGCAGTGACCCTCAGTTTACTACATTTGATGTAGAAAAAAATAGTTGACAAAGAAGTGTGAACTGTACTGGAAGGAATGCCCCAAAGTCATTATTGTAGGATGTCCATATTTGATCCTCTACAGATGTCACACTCATTTCCACATGCACTTTTCTTCCCTTGTTATTTTCCTTATTTCTTTAACTCCCTCCTTCTTTTTAATTTCCCCAACATCCTGCAGAGCTTCTAGTTCCATTATAAGATGGTAATTTGTGTGCAGGCCCGTCTCTCTCACTGTTGTTGGTGGTGGAAGAGTCGTGGTGGTCCAGCAGAGAAACGACACCCTCCCCTGCTCTAATGGACTTTCAATAATGTGGAGGCCTGCGCCACTGATAGAGGTTAACGACATAACACAGCCAGCGATTGTTTGGAGAGCTCCCGTTTAATTCACTTTGACTCTTGACTTGCTAACCCAACTCTTTCTCCATTTCTAGCGCCTTTTTTTCTTGTCCCTTATTGCTCTAATGTGAACGCTGTCACTCTGTGTTTGAAGCACACCGATATAAAGTGCTGAATGGAGGCTTTTTCTGAATCTCTGATTTTACAGGAAAGTCATGAACCTGGAAATGTGGCTTATGTCATGAAACTTACTGCAATGACAGCATCTCATTTACTCAAAGCAACACTTAAATCAAGTCTTCTAACCACTCACAAATACTTCGCTATGATTTCATCTTTGTCACCAGCTCTGCATTAAAGTGATAATTTGACAAGAAATTTACACATTTAGCCCCAGTATCCCCACTGCTAAGACATTTCTGGTGTTCGAAGTCTGCTTCTTCAGTTTTCCACAGTTTTCCTGTTCAGATCAAAGAAGCAGTGTTAGAAACCACGAACTGTACACAAGTTTATCTGAGATCACTCAACACAGTGATGATTTTGGCTGCACAGCCCCAACTAGGGGGATAATGTAGTATTTTTTATTACAGCAACCCCCGGTTTTACATGGATCAGAAGTCGCGGATTCAGTCACACGCGGATTTTTTCTGAGACCTGATAGTTTTATGCGGAAATCTCCACAATAACGCAGAACCTGCAAATTTGTGCTTTTTTCGTGGCAATATGTTTTTTTTTAACGTATTTTACTTCTAAATTATTAAGAAAAATGTACTAATTTTGTAACATAAATATAAACGTAAATTCAGCTACATTTCCATATAAACTATATCGGTATAAATGTTTTTGTACTGTTGTGAGAACACATAGAAAACGCTTTAGGGATGGTTAAATACTGCTGTACTCAGAGCAGGGATGGACTGGGACTAAAACACAGCCTGGAGTTTCTTCACCAGCTGCGCAGAGTCTGTGTCTCGGCCGAGAAAGACAGACCGACGGCCGCCGTGCATCGGACAGCCGTTCTTTTCCAGAACGCACAGATTGCCAGTCCGCCCCCGAACCATCTTGAGTGTTTCTCTTGTTTTTCGTTTCGTTCTTCTTAAACCCCAGTAGTTTTATTACTGTAAAATAAATTAAAAGAGCCTGTTGAGCTCAGTCGCCGTCCAGTGTCTGCTTTAATAAGATGCATGGCTGATGAACAGTAAATTATTGATGTAAAAATTTTTGGTGATTAACCATGTATTTTACTGTATTTTTATTACTAAATATTACACTAATTTACCTGTTTATACCAAGAAAATGCCCAGGCGTGAATTACAGTACAGTCTGTATGGGCTTACCTTTATATTTTCATTAAGGATAATGTATTTAAAGTGTTAAACTGAGTTTAAAGGATAAACTGAGTTTAAAGTGAAAATAAAGTATTTTGGGAGCATATTTGGGCATCTTTAGGGTTTACACCATAAAAATAGGCATTTTTAGGCATTTTATTTAACCAAAACACAACAACGCGGTTTTTCATTATACACGGGTGCTCTTGGAACATAACCCCCGCGAAAAGCGGTGGATTACTATATTACTACATATGGTGGATTGCTAAATATATATTTGGTCCTGGCTTTGCAGGTCAGTTGTTTTTTCTCTGATGTCCCCACAAAATCAGGACACTCACATTAAGAAAGTCACACACTCGCTCACACACACACACACACATACACACAAACTGCTTCTGGCAGCAAGAATGTGTTTGCGTAACACACACACATGCCAGAGATCCAGTCAGTAAGGCTGACATGCGTTGGTGAGGAAGAAAAACAAATTCTAGCTGGGAAGAGCAGAAAACTGTCCAGCAAAAACACAAGCAGCCTAGAATTCATGGACTGTGTGTATGTTATTCCAGGCACACACATAAACATAATACACATATATACACACTGTCACATATATACATACAAATATAAAATATTATATATATACTTTACAGATGAAGAAAAAGTTCTTAATTCTTGTTATTCCAGTTCGTTTGTATTGGTCCATTCATCATAACATTTTGAAACTGCGTAAACAGCAACTGGTATTTTTTCATTCTGGAGGACAGAATGGAGGACAAGGTTTTTCTAACTGCCTCACCTCCAGTGCCCCGTGCCCAGTTGTCCTTATGGCCGGAGTACCGAGTCTGGGCACCCCTGTCTGTATTTCCTGGGTTGATTTGTCCCAAGTCCCCAGTCAGTTTCACCTTTCCCTTGTTTCCTCTTCCTTATTTGACCCAGATCTCATCGTCCACCCACCCTCATACCTCCCCAGCTGTGTTTTCTTGTATGTCCCCCTTCTAAGGTCTGATCTCTGGTTTCCGCTCTGCCTGGCCCGTGTGCCCTTCTTATGAGGATCATCTACGCAGTGGATGTTTGCTCTCCGGTGAGATTATCTGTGTTTGATTCACGACGGCCTCCCTCGACCGCAGGACACTTCATGCACCTCCTGCGGGATCCTGGAAAGGCTTTGTTTGTACGAACTCTGTATCTGACCCGTTAAGGTATAACCTGCTCGAACTGGAACTGTTTGTAGCACAAATCACAGCCCCCATTTTATTTCTCTTGTTTTCTCTTGTCTGTTTGCCTGCACTCCTTAACTCCTACACATGCATTCCCTGCCTACACAACCACAGCCATCATGACAGTTTTATTGAGACAGTGTCTGATTAACACAAAGATATTTGGTGTCCAGAAGGATTTATTTGACTGATGCCATAAAAGAACTACTTTTGGTTCCATAATGAATCTTTCATTTGATAGATTTTAGATTTTTTTTTATAGTGTTTAGATACTTTTTAGAAAGTCTTTCAAAAGAACCTCCAAATATGTTCAGTTTTTTTTTTTCTTTCATAAAACCAAGTCCAAACAATAACTGTTAAGGAACCTTTTGTTTTAAGAAAAAACAACAGTGTACAGAAGTATCTGATTAAATGTCAGCCTATTATGACAACATCCTATTTCATGAATAGTGTTTGCAATTGTTTTTTACCTTGTATGAAGAGGTGAGTTTAAAAAAGGTTATTATACTGGCAGTTTTTATGGTCTTTTCTAAATAGTCCACTCAAACTTGTCAAGAAATCGATGATGACCAGTCTATTATTACATATAATACTTGTGTTGTATCATTAAAAGTATTACTGTTATATTTTTGACATTTTATCCACCCTTACAGTTCTCCAGCCCATCCCCCAGATTGGAAAAGCTGAACACCTCAGAGCCTCAGAACCACAGACTACTTGGCCAGACATGGTTTTATTCTGACAGTGACTGTATGTATGTGTATGAATGTACCTGCATACATACATGACACTTTTGTCACAAAACACTGAACGGGCATGTGTGTGAGTGAGAGTGAGAGTGTGAGTGAGACAGAGAGAGAGAGAGAGAGAGAGAGAGAGAGAGAGAGAGAGAGAGAGAGAGAGAAAGAGAGAAAGAGAGAGAGAGAGATACTTTCTGACATACCATATGTATAATCACATCTAGAGAGAGAGATACATACATATTTGTACCCTGTCCATAATATGTAAGACTTTATGGTAATTCAGTAGTAATTCTGGATGATGTCTATATGTTAATTCATCAGATACTCACACAAATGGCAACAGGCATTTTTTCATTAAAAAATGGACAAACTGAGGAACAAAGGTTTTTATGTGATAATGATATATACATGTGTGAATAAAGTGCAAAGGCCTTTCATTTGTTCAGTTCCCCAGCTAAAGGACCAGTGTTACAGGTCCAAATCCAAACCATAACTGAGACTACACTAGAGCTTAGAACTGAGACTAACCCAGCTTTCACCAACCAAATACAGCACATCTGCACATCATGTCTTATCACTGCAGCAACATTCCAGAGCTTCAGCCAAGCTCAGCCAAACACTGCCACACCAGCCCACACTCTTAAAAATAAAGGTGCTTTGAGTGATGCCATAGAAGAACAACTTCTGGTTTCCTAAAGGACCTGTCATTATATCGTTCTTTAAACTTTAAACCAAATTTTGTTAAAGTTATGAGAACCTCCACATGTTTTTTTCAGAAAACCACCAAGTCCAAGTGAAGAACCGTAAAGGAACCTTTAATTTTAAGAAATGAGCAACAACCAGTATACAAAAAGATAAACTGCATGGAAACAAGTAGCTGATTAGATTTCAGCCTATTGTGGCCTCATCTTATTTTATTAATAACATATAAATTAGCTCATTTTGAAAAGCTGAGTTTAAAAAAAGCTGTTATACTGTCAGGTATTCCGTCCCAGGTACTCACCCTTACACTGAACCTGACTCCAGTCCCCAAGTCCATTCCACGTTTGTTGGATGTCCTGTTTTTTATTCTCCTGCTAGGTTTGGTTCACCCTTTGGATTGCCTTTTTCCTTTGATTCTTTGATTCAGTTTGATCCCATAATGGAAGAGCCTTCTGGTATTGGACTTTTGCTTATTTCTGTTCTTTTGCTTGTTAGAATAAAAGTATTTGCTTTTTGTTATAAAATATTACTATGATGATATAAAATTGTTATAATAATATTTTGCCATGTCATCCAACTTTACAACAGACTCATATACCTCAGTATGGAAAAGCATTACTTGAGGCAGCTGAGAAGCTGAGCCCCTTTAGAGCCTCAGAGCTGTGGCACACTTGGCCCACCAGGCCGCCAGCATCCCTGAGGGCCAGCGCCGGATGCTCCTGCCCCGGCTCAGATAAGAGCGACGACAAGCCTAACTGAACCTGGACCCCACGGAAAAATGCTTCATACAAGAACAAAAGATTACAGCGACAGAGAGAGAGAGAGAGAGAGAGAGGGAAAGAGAGAGAGAGAGGAAGAGAGGAAGAGAGAAAGAGAGAGGGGGAAAGAGAGAGAGGGAGAGAGAGAGAGGGAGAGAGAGAGAGAGAGAGAGAAAGAGAGAGTGAGGGAGAGAGAGAGGGAAAGAGGAAGAGCGAAAGAGAGAGAGAAAGAGAGAGGGGGAAAGAGAGAGAGAGAGAGTGAGGGAGAGAGGGTGAGAGACAGAGAGAGAGAAATAAAGAGAAATAAAGGGGGGAAAGAGAGAGAGAGAGGGAGGGAAAGAGAGCAAGAGTGAGAGGGAGAGAGACAAGAGACAGAGAGAGAGGGAGAGAGAAAGAGAGAAGCATCATATTTATCATCACATTCACACACCAATGCATTTTAGCATACACTAGACCACCCCATACACACACACACTCATCACACTCTTGCTTTTGGAAGATGTTACTGATTTACGCTTTATCTGCTTGTCTTTGTTGCCGTCTGTCCATGCCACTTATTTTGGGATGCTTGCTTTTCTTTACAACATGTCTGTTATTGCTTTCTCCCACTCTTTCTTTCTCTTTCTCTCTTTCACTGTCAACACATCTGTCCCTTCTGTCTTTCTCTCTTTCCTGTCTCTCTCTCCTCTTTCTCTCTGTTTATGTTTCAATATCTTTCTTGCTCCGCTCCTCTCGGCTCCCTGAAGAGATGTGACAGGCCTATGAAAGGTGTGATGAGATTTTGGAAGACTTTTTTCCTTTTTCCCAGACAATCTCTGCTGAAAAACCTAAGATAAAGCCTACTACAGAAAGTACACTACTTGACAGTCTCTGTTTTGATGTAGGGCCCTTTTACAAATGGAGAGAAAGGAGAAGTTATTACATATCTGAGATTAAATCAGCTCTCCTGAGCCTGCAAATGCTTTCGTTATAATAGTGCCATTTCCTCTGGAATTTAAGAGCGACTTTGGTAAAGGTTCCTACTATTCGTCTTACAATACTTCAGCATGAGGCTTCCCCTAGTCTTTCATCGCTTTCTGCAATTACAGCAAACAAAGCTGCGGTGAAAAGAGGAGAAATCTTTTCAGAGGTTTGTCTGTATGCTATGGAACATTTTTCGTTTTTTTGTGATTTGAAAGCTCTTATCTGTTGTCTGTGTCGGGATAGACGACTGAAGTTTCTTGAAGAACTGACTTCTCTCAATATCAAAGCCTAATTCGCATGTATACTCTATATTTTAATTACCCCGATTGTTTGGATTCAGACATTTGGCTAGACAATAATAATGGACATAGCATGTGAAAATTGGTTTTAACTTTTAATGAACTAAATCACAGAAGCAGCTAGACAGATGAGTCATATTAAACACCAATTAGTGGTGTGTGAGCTATAAAATAAGCCTGTCAATCAGTCTTTTTAATGAGACAACTAACAGAGTTCCAACCAAGCCACACCGAACATGCGAATATACAAGCGAACAAGTCACAGGTACATGCGAATATACATAACTCTTGATTTGTTCTGGTATATTTAATAGATACTATTCTCCATTAACATTCTATCTATTAATCTCAGCAAATAAGTAGAAATTGTGCTTTAATTGCAAAAAAATTCCATTTGTGTTTGTTTGACAATTATTTTCAACAGAACACATCATTTGACCAGGGGTGTGCAAACCTTTGCACTCAAATGTATTCGTGTAGCACAAATCAACTTAACATAGACTTATGCAGTGAAGTGTCCATATACTCCTCTTACTACTGAACAAACTTCATGTATGTATTTTCCAGCAGCTATATGTCTACACACATGAACTGTGATCAACTGTGCTTGAACAATAATAACTTCATGTAGTGTGGTTAAACTACGGCACCAGATTTGTCTTCAATCCTACTCCGAAGTCTAAAATCTACAGTAACAAAACAGTAGCAATACTCTGTACTACAAAGGTTATATTAACAGGCTACTCTAACATCATTTCAGAAGCCATGAGCTTCTTAGCAGTTGAGATTTCCAATTCAGTCCAGGAATAAGGGAAGTGATTGATGAGTGCAGCTCCACTGTATCATTCTTCATCTCACTAGTTGACCTGTTAGCTATATAGGAAATACCACATGCCTGTGTGTATGTTTATCATTTAACCTATTGCGATATTGTATTGATATGGTATTCAGTCCAGTATACAATGACTGCTCACCTTTCCAGGTGAGGCTTCACACAGAAAAGGTTGCTGTTTCCGTCTGTTCTCCTTCTCTCCTCAAACAACAGCTGCTTCCTGACTGTTCTGAGCTGGAAAATGTCTCATGCACACATAGAAGTATGTCTTGATTTCTCGTGTGCAAAAAATAATACAATTATACAATCAATCTTTTTTTATACAATCTTTTGTTGTCATTGGAGCCAACTACAAAATGACCGTGTGGTCTGTAATGAGGCCGTTCCCACCCTCTGTAAAATTCCTTTACAAAAATTGCAACTCATCTCTTTGAGATCATACTGACACAATGAGAGAATCGATGTTCTGAATGAACTTTTAAAGAGGCTGGTGTTGGTCTTAGATTATACATTTTTATGAGATGATTATGAAGCCTAAAGCAATTGACAATTGACAATTAGCAATTGACAACCAAGAAAAAAAAATGGGATCTTACAGAATGTGGCGTTAATAAGAGCAGAAATATCCTTGCAGATACACAAGCAGAGGCTCTGTAACGCAATATCCTAAAACGTCTAATGTTCTGGGGGTCCTGACGGATTTTTCAAGGAGATGCGTCGGTGGCATCGGTGGCATGCATGCATTTTTATCAGGAAAACTTTTCTTTTAATTAAACGACAACCTGACAGATAGATACCATCAATGTTACACCCAGATCAAAGCGTGCTAAAGTAGCTGAATCGCTGATTTAAAATTTCACCCTCAGAAGCTTCCTTACTATTTGCAACAGCCCCTGGTGACTGTGGACTAATGAGTTTACTCAAAAGTTGTATGTATCCTGGCTAGGTCTTTCCCCACACCCAGACTCTCTCAATGCAAAAGCTCTTTCTTTGTGTGTGCATTAGCATAGCCTATTTTTAACTTTTGCTTAGCAAAGGAAGAAACAAATAATAAATGAAGACAGACCAGACAGTCATAAATGCACTTGCTCTTTCTTTCTTTCTCACACTCTCACTCTCGCTCCTTCCCTCTAGCTCATTCTCTCTCTCTCTCAGCCCTGCTCAAGGATTCATGGGCGTCCATCTGGATGGTATCCCACAAGCCCCCTTTCTTCACATTGCCTGTGGCAACTGTAATGAGGGAAGGCTTGACCGAGGGACGCAGACAGAGCAAGGAATGGAAAAAGAGAAGAAGAAGAAGAAGAAGAAGAAGAAGAAGAAGAAGAAGAAGAAGAAGAAAGAATTAGATGCTACCTCTGCCTCCATTAGGAGCAGCTGGGGATCCAGGGTGCAGCCGTTAAACATGTGTTTTCCAAGCTGACCTTGTTTAAAAAGCACAAAAATAGCACTCGGTGTAAGCAATATGAGGCAGAAGATAGAAAAGCTTGTGTTTCAGGAATCACACAAAGCGTCCGGTTGATTTCCCTGAAGGTAAGTTTCCAGCAGAGAGAGGAGAGCTTACAGTCTGAGAGGACGTGTTGGAAACGGCGGTAGATTATAACATATGGCTGTGGAAAGTGTGCAAACCTGGCCACACTGGATTCCCTCAGGCTTATTTGTGCCATGCAGCAATGCAGCCTAGCAGCTCACTGACACCATCCGGAGTGTCTGCTGGCAGTAAACGCAATAATCAGTATCCAACACATCCGAGTCAAATTCAGCATGCTACATAAACCTGCGGTGTTACAGCACTGTCTCAGAAGTGCAGGGAAATGTCAGGACACAAATGCTTTCAGCAGAAACATGGTGTTTTCCTGTAAGTCCGGAAGCAAACAAATTTTTGCCTCTATGTGGCACTGGCTGTGGAGAAGGATGATAAATGTCTCTGAGTAGTGACTCTAATAGACTATATTAAAAACATTTTCTTTT
This sequence comes from Bryconaethiops microstoma, assembly GCA_037577275.1. Taxonomy (NCBI): domain Eukaryota; kingdom Metazoa; phylum Chordata; class Actinopteri; order Characiformes; family Alestidae; genus Bryconaethiops; species Bryconaethiops microstoma. Next base: position 17,356 of record JBBJLS010082770.1, read on the forward strand.
TGATGACAAGTTCATTAAATCTTACATTGCAGTATAAACCAGTGAACCACAATAATCAAAGCTAGGCCTTCCTTTTGGGCCATAAATATTAAAACACACAGACAAAAATATGGGAAAAACACACCTTTGTGACAATAGTCATTTCTGCACATGAACATTTTTGGCTACTCTAGATTAAACATGGACATCTGAAGCTTTTAAAAGACATATTAGTATTTTCGATGTAACATTTTTGAAGCAATTTCTTCAGTAAAAAAAGTCCTGGAAGAGAACTGCTCTTGTTCAACATCTGACAGAAACCTGTTGGTTAGGCTGTATTTACTCTCAGTGACGTATCTGGGACTACAGAAGGCCCACAGGGACATTTTCCTCCACAAAATTGGTCCCACACATTGTAAACTAAAAAGGGGTGGTTTGACTCCTTATAATGTTGATGGTTTATCTGATGAGACGTTTCCCTAGATAGCAAAAAAGAAATTGTTGGTTAATTGTTGGTTGGATTGTCTAAGATGTTTAAAACCCTATTGTTTCTAACCAAAACTTGATCCAGTTAAATAATGGAAGAACAATGATGAACTGTAATTGGTGAAGATAGGACATGCATTTGCCAGGGTGTATCTAGAGATTTACATCTCAGTGATTCAAAGACATGGCTAAATACACTCAGTAACACACACACACAGACGTACAGGAGGCTTTGAGAGTTTGTACCTGTTCAACACTGACAGCAGCCCAAAGGCCACATGTCCATCTGAAATGGTTGAACCCATCAGTCATGAAGCATCCAAACGAGACCTCAAGGAAAAGTACAGAAAGAGAGAAAGAGGGCTGAAGAACAGAAGGAGGCACTAGGTCAGCATCTCCTTCATGCTCTCTTCGATCTTTCACTTTCAGCTCCACTGAGCTTTCAAACACTAGGGCCCAGGAGTGACGCTCAGCCTTGCCAGATGTTCCCAGCAGCTGCATTGGAGGCACTGAAAGTTCTGGAAAGCAGATTTTTAAGCTAATTTAAGCTTTGAGTGTTATTTTCTTTTTGCCAATCAAAAGCCCAATCAAGAGCTGCTGAAACAGTGAAGGATTTAGAAAAATTATAGGGGGAAAACTTCAATTTTGAAAGGTGTGGAGAAAAAAATCAGAGGGCTGGATTTTGAAAAGGGGCCAAAACTGGAATATGAAAAGGAGGCGTCAAAAACTGGATTTCAATAATGGGGGAAATTGCAGTTTGAAAAAGTGAAGGAGGACATAAAATAGACTTTATTTTCGCAAATGTATATTTTGTTTGGAGGTTTCAGTGGATGCACCTTCTCAAATGTGATACTGTAGCAAAGCATGAAAACCAGGCTTTTTTGTTTTTCCCTGCCTGAGGCTTTCAGAGCAACACAGCACTTCAGGGACCTCAGCGGCTCCTTATAGTCACCGAACTTTCTCAAACATAAAGAGTACCCTTACCTGCCGCTAAGCTAGTAGCATAAAGTAGCTTTCAGAAGTGCAGCTTCTCTTTGATGTGAGAGCCAATGTATAGCCGACAGACTCCCATAATGATGCAAGCTAAGAAGATGTTTGACTGGTTATTTGAGGCTGACCACAGAGATTACACACGCCCTTCAGCCCTGCACAGAATTCTGAACAGGTGGGAGGTGAAGGTATGAAACCACCGAGGAGAGAAGCAAAGTGAGAAGGAGGAAGAGAAAAGTGGAAGAGTAAAAAAATTGCATAGAGGTCCATAAAGTGAAAGGGTTACAATTGTATGTGTGTGTGAGAGAAGGAGAGACTGTGGATAATGTAAAATGAAACAAAAACCCCACTGGGCTAAATACATCCATGACAAAATGCATCTTGATGTGGCCCACAGGGTCTGCTCACAATGCTACTGAAATTAACGCTCAGTTTATTTAGGCTATATCTGATAACGATTACAGACAAAAACTAAAGTGTACACTCCTTGTACTATGCTTATGATGTGCAGAATGGAAATTGTGAGCCATAGTGCCATCAAGTTTAGAATTAAAGAGAAAATGCAAGCTCAGTGACAAAATTAGAGTGAAACCAAAACCATTCTTGAGGGTTGTAAATCTACTACAGATCAAAAATCTGACACAATTATAAGGCAAATGCTGGAGTTCTCAGAGTTGAAGGAATGTTATATGTTTTTCAGCATGTCTTTAAGACCAGCGCCTCCATGCAGCTGCTGCTGTTGTTAAGTCTCCCACCAGCACCTGCTAATTTGAGACATGTTTATTTACACAAAACATTTATCTGCGATTCTGTGTCAGATGCACTGTGATCAATTAAATGTAGTGAAATGACCACTAGATTCTCAGATTCTCAGTAGCAGTCAGTACTATTAGGTCCTGTTGTAAAATCTGTTTGACTGATACATGCTGGAATCCATTTTGAAACACAACATATGCATACTTGAGAAATTCAACTTCAGTTTTGTTTATACTGAGTATCAGGTCCTGCCAAAGTGTTAGCAGGTAAAGTGATAAAGTTTAATGCCGAATTTCATTAAAAAGTGTGCATTTATCCAAGTTCCCTCGATGCAGCATTGCTAATTTCTATTAGCACCTTAATGAGATTTGCAGAGATGTGAATTCCAAGCCAACAGTGGTGCTTTAGCAGCAGCACAAGGACATTCAATATCATGAGCAGGCTTCACTGAAAACTGTGCTCAGAAACTTTAGCAAATAAATGAAACATCAGCCATATTTAAATGTCTCCTCCCATTTTGTTCAATCATGCCTCAATTGCATATGTATGAGGGAGAAAGAAACACTTTGCATTTGATCATTTTAGCATAAACAACACATTTACATTTAACCACACTTTTATACATCCTATGCATGCTTCTTCAGGCAAAATGCATCCCATTCGCACTACAAACCTGCTTCTAAAGGCTTTGTATATCTGGCCCGAGGTTTATCCGGCTTCCGAGGGGCATCCACAGTCATGAAAGAAGTCTCCACTGCCTCGTCAGGCGATTACATCATCCACAGCCCATAATTCCTCATGATGCACGTCATTGATCTACTGAACACAGAGATACGGGAAAGCCATCGCAAATATGCTTAGAGAGTCAAAATGATGTGCAAAGTCAAGCTGTCTTCACTAATCATCTTTATTTTAACTGGGAGTGGCATTGAAATGGACATGATTGACAGCTGAGTCGTGCTCAGTGATTTGCTGAATGGGATTTCTAAAATGTGACTGACAGCCAAACTAATTCTGCAGATTGGCTCGCTGGTTCTTCTGAAATGACTCCAGCAAGCCTCATAGGAACTCGGCTTGTTCTGCGTGCATTAGAACAAAGTCGCGGCCAATAACCTGTTAAAGGATTTGGTGTTATTCATGCATCTTCTAATCACGTTCTACCTGATTTTGTAGGTAAAGAACGTACAAAAAGGTTTAAGTTGTGAGATGAAATGCTCCATACTGGGACAGTCTGGCACTGATGCAACAAAAATCATCTGGAGACCAGAGACACAAGGTGGAAAATGATTGAAAGAGGTTTTTTCTTTCTTTTTTTCTTTTTTTTCACTTACTGAAAAGGACTTTGCAATTTATGCAAGTCTCAAAAGAAATGACATCAGGGAAAAAAGATGTGCCACAGAGAGAAGCAGAGTGAGCTATTAAGAATCCCATACTGTTTCTAAATGAATGTTTATTAACTCACAAATGCTGACCATCTGAACTGAACACTTAAGGGAAGAGGCTCAAAATTGCTTGGCATACCACAGACAAACGTCCCTTGCATTTTATATACTGAGAGGCACAGTGAGGCCACACAAAATTTGAGAGGAATGCCAAATACTTGGGCGGTGTTTCAGCCAGGCATGAAAGTGGAGCCAAGGCAAAGCGGGGCTTGGCTGAAAGGAATCAAAGCAGCTAGGGCTTGCATGGAGGTGTATTAAATAACTTCTGTGTACTTGGAACACATGACAACGTAATGATGAAAGCTCAGAGTTACAGGCAGAATTGCTTGATACTGAAGCCATTGAAAGGAGAATGTGTATGGAAAAAGAAGGCGGCTAAAATATAGGTGTGAAGCTTTGATTCTATAGTTCAGTCACTATAGAGGCAAAAAATGTGGGCCGGTGACTGAAAAGGCGATTGCAATTTACCAGCCTTAGGCTTACATCCCCCCGGATCCCTTTCCAATTTTGGGTTGCGCAAAAGCTTTTAAACGACTTCTCTTAACCCTGCACGTTTCATTTTCTGTCTTGTTAGCCACTGATATCATTTACTAAAATGTTGGAGCAGTGGATCCCATTTCATGAAATACCCCTGTTCTGCATATTTGTACCTCTTTCATGCCCTTACACTGAGCTGATCCATCTAATCAAATAATTGACCTCATCCTGCATGTCCCTAGTGGTGTAGACCACCAGCGTCCACATTTTAACAGAAAGTCTTTATCTTGTTACACCGCATGCTCTGGCAGTAGTGACGCATAACGTCAGACAAGAATTCAAATCATTACCAGCTGATTTGAGTTTAGATGCTGGAAACATTTGTCAGTCAAAGCAGTGACTGAAGTCTGAGATATGTTCTTGTGCAGTCGTTTACTTGCTTAAATGATAGGCCATGACAAAATACACTTTATCATTTTTTCAGAAATTAGAGACCGCGCTGCATTGCCACTTTGTATACTAATTGTACTCTTTTCTTTCTGTAGATACTTTGAATCAGTACAATCAAAGAAATAAAATCCCAGTAACTCAGTTATCAGAATAATTAGAACACTGCTGGCTCTGTGTGTGTGCGTGCGTGAGTGCGTGCGTGTGTGCGTGTGTGTGTGTGTGTGCGTGTGTGTGTGTGCATGTGTGTGCGTGTGAAAAGTCGAGCCTAGATAAAATTGACAGCACAGCTGCAGCTTTCTTGATCTGTGTATAACTGCCACAACAAATAACAGCATTTAAACGCAATAACAAGTCTTATAATGCTGACTTGCACATTCACATTCAAATCAAAACAGTCCACTTCTTCTTCACTGTTCACTGTTATTATTATTGAATACATAGTTCTTTCAACTGAGAGGTCTCCAAAAAGCTAGAAATTGCATATTAACTACTTTGAAATAATTGTTTCTCCCTCTGCATAAAGGGGTTAACGAGCCTAACTTAAGTTGAAGTGGGTGTTTTTTGAACAGGACGAGAGTACTCGAACACCAGGGTGGGGAACCACTGTGTCAGACAGTGTCTCACTCAAAGCAATAGAGACAAGCTCAGTCCTCATGAAGTACAGTGACAGATGATGCACAAATTAAACTGTAGCAGACGCACATCTGTCTCTCCAACGTCAGCACAATGTCGCAGTCCCACTACAGCCACAAGGTCACAAGCTGGAACAACATAAAGTGAATATACCTTTATAACACCTGCTCATTCAGTGTTTCTTCTGAAATCAACAGTATTAATAGAGGGTTTGTCCTCGCTCAGCTGCAACAAGCGGCTCTTCTGTTTCCCAAAGATTTTACACAAGATATTGGAAAATTGCTGTGAGGTGGTAATGATGGGTGATTTATTTTGGATCACAAAAGCCACTTCATCCCAGCCCAAAGGAATTGGATAGAGTTCCATCATAACATTAAAAATATAATTTCACTGCTTGACAACTCAGTATATATATATACATATATAAATGTATACATGCATAGATATATATATATATATATACACACACTGTTATTCTCTCCTTTATGCAGACAGATATTTTGTTTACATATTTAGTTTACTACGGTGTGGGGATCTAGCACGAGCCACTTTTGTGTGGATTTGTCTCAGTGTCGCCTGTTACATTTCTATTTACATTTCAATGGAGAGCTCCGCTGCATGGTGCAACGTATAATGAGTTGTGACGCAGCAAAATCTGCCCTGCCACTCAGCCAAAGAGGTAGTGAGATTGGACGAGCTAACTTGCTGACTTGTATGGAGTACTGAGGACTGAGATTAAAAACATTTTAAAAGCATCAAAAAAACACAAATCCAATGAAGTTTTCTTAACTTGTTTAGCTTACAGTACTTACTGTAGTTTAAGATACTACACCGTGTCTTAAACTACACTGACAAGTCGAATTTGGTTTAATGGATGCAGGTTGAGAGAAGTTTTTATATAAAAGACTTGGGTCACTGTTGACTTCTTCACTGTTTGCTGTGTTAGCCTCTCAGCTCGTGTTCTGAACTGAAGAAGCAAAATTTAGACTTCAGAGCTGACTTTCCCGGCTGATTGACTGCATCTGTTTTTTTTGATGAACATGTTTTTGTTTTTTTTTTAAAAACATGGACTAAATTAGCAATAACGTCTCAAAAGTTTGGTGTTGGAAGACTTCCTTTAACAATACCAGCAGTCATGATGACTTGACAGCCTGGAAGATGTGCTGAAAAAATATTTCTCAACAGTATTTTTCATACAGTTACATGTACATACATCAGAAACAGGATCACAAAGTGTGCCTGGACATGGCTGCAGTGGGCACTTGCAACAAACATTATTGACCTAGAAAGGAATTAAAGTAAAGTGGCCATTAAAGTCATGCGTGAACACACCGCAGCACGGCAAAGAGTGTGAACAGTGTGAAATTTTTTTCTGCATTTAACCCATTCACCAAGTGAAGCAGTGGGTAACCAGGAACACAGCACCCAGAGAGGAGTGTGTGGCGTGGGTCAAGGGTACCTCAGTGGTGCCACTAGCAGTCCTGAGATTCGAACCCACAGCCTTCTGATTGCAAGGGCAACTTCCCTGTAGAATGTTTCGATAGAAAAGATATTCATTTATTACCAGTGCAATCTTTTCATCGCTTAACATTGGCTCTTTTGTCCAAAGCTTAATGGCTAATGGCTACTATTTCATGGCCTCTTAAACTCCCACCCCACAAGCATAGAACAATTATTAGATTTTTATACACAGTTTACATGATTAGCCACAGCCTTAGAATGTTTTTTTTTTTCCAGTAAATTCCAAGCTCATACTGTGACCGCATCAAACACATTTTGTCTTGATTTTGCGCCTGCTCACATTGCCCTGAGAGTTTGTGTTTATGCCTGTGTGTATGGGTGAGAGAGAGAGAGAGAGAGAGAGAGAGAGAGAGAGAGAGAGAGAGAGAGAGAGAGAGAGAGAGAGAGAGAG
>JBBJLS010082828.1:0-24470 GCA_037577275.1 Bryconaethiops microstoma
GTCTGTGAGATGGAGAGATCAAGAGCAGCTCTCATCGCTCTCATGGGTGAGGGAACTTTTACACTGTAGCTCATTTAAGTCTGATGATGTACATTGTAGATCTCTATTGACATTAAAGCTCAGAAATATAGTTTTTGTTTAATCTGTTAAACATCTGTCTGATTTGTTTTCACAGGTGTTTTGATCTCCAACATCTCTGGAACAGTAGTGGAGAAGAAGGTCAAACCAGGAGACGATGTCACGTTCTACAGTGACTGTGTTTGGACGAGTGGTGTTAATGTTGTATGGTTTAGAAAGTCGTCACAAGAACATCAACCTCCTCTCAGTCTATCATCAGGTAATACGATGCGTGAGGGTTTTCCACGTTACTCTGTAAACTGGAATGACTCCAACAAAACTTACGATCTGCTGGTGGAGAACATCTCTGAATCAGACCAGGGTCTGTACTACTGCACTCTACAGGCCAACACGGCTTCCATGGATAAAAGTGGAGATGTTTGCCATTATGGAAACAGAGCCACTTTTCTCTCTCTCCTTGGTAAGATCAGTCACTTTGATCTTCTGAATGTTGTCATGGTTATTCAGTGCTTGCTATCAAGGCGGTGAGAAGGTGTTTACAATGTCAGGTCCCAGTAGAGAGGCGTCCAAAGACTGTAAATTGCCTAAAATATACACAAAACATTCTTCTATCGTGGACAGTGACTCATGTCTGAACCTGTGCTGTAGTCCAACCCAGGTTAAGTCCTCCAGTCTCTCACTGGCAACTGCCGCCACCTGCCGCGACTTCAGGGGCAGCTGGTGGTCTAGCGGTTAGAGCGTTCACCCTGTGATCAGGAACCCTCAGCAAGGTACCGTCCACACACTCTGCTCCCCGGGTGCTGTGTTCCTGGCTGCCTGCTGCTTCACTTGGTGAATGGGTTAAATGTAGAGGAAGAATTTCATGCTGTTCACACTGTGTGCTGTGGTGTGTTCACGTATGACAGAATGATCACATTCACTACATTTTGTTGGAAAAGTACAATTTTCCTACCTATGATTTTCCAAAATTACTTAATACTTAATTATAGAAAAGTGATATGGGGCTCTTTAATGCATGTCATGATACTGCAATCATAACATGTAGCAGAATATTCGCAATACTCATTCACTATATGGACAAAAGTATTGGGACGTCTGACTATTACATTAACAGGAACTTTAACTTCAAATACATAGACTTTATTATAGAGTTGCCCCTGTTTGCAGTTGTAACAGCTTCCACTTTTCTTGGAAGGCTCTCCACAAGATTTTTGGAGTTTCTATGGAAATTTGTGCCCATTCATTCCGAAGAGCATTTGTGAGGTCAGACACTGATTACAAGAAGGCCTGTCTTACAATCCCCATTCCAATACATCCCAAAGGTGTTGGACGGGGCTGAGGTCTGAGCTCTGTATGGACCAATCAAGTTCTTTCACCCTGAACTCATCCAACCATGTCTTTATGGACCTTGCTTTGTGCACTGGGACACTGTCATACTGGAATAAAAAAAACCACTGGTGTCCCAACACTGTTGTCCATGACGTGCAGCGTATGTTTTGTCTTGTCTTTTTTGACAGAGCCCAGAATCCATCACATTTTAAGAAACAGACAAAGTGTTTAGAAGGTGCTGTTCCCTTAGCAGCCCCCTCTTTAGCAAGGCAGCTAACTTCAGAGATAATAACGAGTTTTCGTCTCAGTTTAGGTGGTAATAAGAAGGTGATTTTTTTTCTGAGAGTGAAAAGTGGTTAAATCAGGGGTTTATTGTGTAAATCGTCTCTTTTTAGCTCATTCGGATGAGACCTCCAGGCCGAGGAAGATAAATCGAGGCTCTGGGATTGAATAACGTCGCTTAAACCGCTTTAACATACCAGCTGGAAGCGTCTTGTTGACTGTCTGGGCCTTGGCTGAAAAGGTGGCCCTGGCGAGCCTCCTTTGCGCTTGTAAATCCAAGTTTGGACCCAATTTGAGGAGCCTGTAAGCCCACTTCATATGTAACCTACACACGCTGAAGGAGGTCGCCATGACTGGTCCCAAAACGACGCATGCGCACATCTCGAACTACGGAATCTGCAAGGGGGAGGGGCGATAGGGAAGGGGCGTGATTTTAAGGAAAATAAAGTGGCCCCTTATTGTCACGTGTGAACACAGCACAGCGTTGATCTCTATCAGAGCTGCACTATATGGACAAAAGTATTGGGACACACCTCTTAATTCGGGAATTTGGGCTAGGCCCCCCCTACTTCCAGTAAAGGGCAATTCTAATGCTTCTGCATACCAAGACATTTTGGACAACTTGTGGACCCAGTTTGGGGAAAACCTTTTCTATTCCAGCATGACTGTGTCCCAGTGCACAAAGCAAGCTCCATAAAGACATGGCTGGATGAGTTTGGTGTGAAAGAACTTGGCAAATCAGATCTTACAGGATGAATTTTAGTAAAGCGTGTAAATAAAATCTAGCTGAATTACATTCAAACATGATGTAGGCGTCAACCATGAACTGACCTACCATGTATCTACACTCAGTGTCCAGTTATCAGCTCCACCAAACGTTTAGGTGCACTTGTGTAATTTACACACTCACACACACCCACCAACACACACACCCACACACACCAACACACAAACACACAAATAAACAAATCACTCTCAATTATTAGCTGCAATCCCACCTAACATACCTCTTCCATGTCAGTGTTAACCTGTTCACCGGTGGTCCTGTGGAGGTCCTGACCATTGACGAACTGGTCAAAGAAGGATAACAAATGATGCAGATGATACAGTCTGCACCTATATGGTCCTTTAAAGCAAGGCTCAATAAATTAGATCTGCTTTCAGTTTTTTTCAGTCACATCAATGTTTAGAATTATGAGTAAATTTTAGTTTGCAATAGACTTGCATGCATTTTATATTAAACCACAGTCACCAATCAAGTAACTGTTTCAATGTGTTCAGTGTGAAGTCAGATAGGCGCACACTGTGACTTAGATATAATGATCAGTGTCAGTCAGCTACCACTGTTTCTTCAAAAACGCTTATTATATGATTATTATATAATAATTATACCACTATCATACTATATAGAACTAGCTTCATCACAAAAACTGTACGTGCTGGGGGAAAACTAAACACAGATTTGAAATCAGCATGAAAAAAACTACAAAACCCACATAAACTTATCTGTGACGATTTTGATCTGTTATTTATGTATAAGTGTTATTTAGAGTAAAAGGCAGGGTTGGACAGAAGTGCAATACTTCCATACTTCCATACGGACTGTCCATACTGTGTTCGAGGCACGTGAATGTGCTGTTTGAGTAAAGGTGCAAGTATTTATCTATATTTCTACTTGAGTGCTTGCTTATGAATGTACTAAGAATTAGATTTTAGAATTAAAATCAGAAAACTCGATTGATCCCAAAAGGAAATTGATCAATTCTATTGGACAAACTCAAGACATGAACAACATGTATGCAGTCACACCAGTCTCATTAACAGAATTCATTCCTGTAACTCAAATTTTACGTTTAGTTTTATAAAACTGGCATGGCAAAAAACGGTGCCTTCATGAAAGCATGAAGAAATTTCATAAGTATAGTAGTTCAGTTTAGTAGTTGCTTTCATCTGTATTATACTGTATTATACTTCAGTCCAACTGAGCTCATAAAGGCAGAGAAAGAGAGTAGGGCGTGGGTGTGTGTGTGTGTGTGTGTGTGTGTGTGTGTGTGTGTGCAGCTGACTTTGCAGGCAGGTGGAGCGTGGCTCTTCTGGGAAGCAGGCTGCAGTTAATTGGTCTCCAAGCATTCTAAGCAAATGTGGCTCCACTTAGGAGCCAAGCGTAGGGGATCCCACATGTCTTGGCCTCCTGCTCAGTGTGTCCTCACGCACAGCTCAGCAGGCTCTGACCTCACAGCACTCTCTGCCAAGAAGCCTGAGTGCAAGGCCGAGACATTTCCAGCGTGCCATGGGCCTGGCCTACATCCAGCTCACCATTTATGTGCATTGAGAGGTCTGCATACGGTCTGTGTTGAAAGCATGTTACTCATTGCAGAAGAGTCATTAATAAGTAGAGAACACTAGGGAACATTGTATTTATATCTACGTATATTAATGCCAGTCACAGCTTTGCAGTTGAGTATTTCAATATTTTAAAAATGAAAAGCACAGACTCATACATATATACTGTGAAATGACACGCATGGAATAATGTAGCAACTAGAAAAAACAAGTGAAACTAGCTAATATTTTACATTCTTTTCGACTGGAACTTTGCGCAGTCTTGGCACTGTCTTGAGAGGCTTCATAAGATGCTTCTCCATTTTTTTAGGCTTTGGCCACCAAACTTCACAGAGCAAAGTTTGATAGAACGAAAGTAAAATAAATATACAGATATATGGATAAATAAATAAGATAAATAGATAAACGTCAATACAAAAGACAAATGTACACGTTAATACCTATGGCATCTTTCACATCAGAGCTTACGGGTCCTCATGGTTTGTTCTCTCCTCTTAATATCACCTGTATACTTCAGAGCTCTGAGCTGAAGCATAGCTTCTTACTCCACACACACATAGATTCAGTCCGATTAACTTTTTTTAGCAGTTGTCTGTATCTTTGAATCTGCCTCTCTGAAACGTAGTGACAATACAGCCATACTTAATTGATCCAGTTTCCTCCCTTTGGGCGTCTGTCTAGCACAGAAGCAAGTGCATCAGAGTGAAAGTTTCAGGGTGTTAAAAATCACATCTGCTTTTTGTTCACAAAAAAAAAAAAAAAATTGATTTACACTAATATTAGGAAGGAAAAAACGTACTGAGTCTGTTTCACCTTCCCAAATTGCCACACAATGACTCACTCGCAGGGAGACTCATTCCTGCATCTATACATGTGAAATCAAAAATTCCTTCTAGTGCTTACACTTAAAAAAATGAAAGAAAAAAAAGACCCTGTTAAATGATACTCTTTGATTTCATCGGTGTTATTGATAATCATTATCACATTCGTTTTCAATGCACTGTTAAGTGATCTCAGCATTATTTTGGACTGCGTCTCAGAAATAGTGGAGAAATTGTGACAAACATGTCTCAACTGCAATATAACAGCAAAATCAATCTAATTAAACGGACAGAAAGAACCACATCTTCAAAAAACTCGTGCTTGTACATGTTTTTCGAGAACGCTGCGAGAGTTTGCTGCTTTAATAAAGGCTTTGACAGTTTAACATATCTTAGCTTGCCTTACCTCATCATATGAAATGGTTACATTCATGTAAATGAACTATAATGAACTCTAATAGGCCTCAGGAGATTACAGCAGAAACTATAACTCCTTCTCTTCCTCTATACGTTTCCAAAGCGTCTTGTTTGAATGAGAGCTGTCGTACTGGATGGCCAGTAGCCCGTCACTGTGTTAGCTGTGCACGTATTGGGCACGGCTTGTTTTCTTCCATGTTGGGAAAAGCCCATTCTCACACAAGTGTCGTGTTACAAAGGACAATCAAAGAATTCTTCCAGTCCTTCTTATCTCATGCGAACTCAATGAGGTGAAGCCCACCCTCGGCCTGGCCCACGGCTTGATTTCTCGAAAATCATCAGAAGATCCTTGTCATGCGTAAATGCCCCTTTAACCTCCCAAAAAGAGTGTAAATCGATCAACATGAGAAATAAACGGTCGCCTCCTTTTCCAGCCAGCAAGTTCTAGCCCTAGTCATTGAACCATAAACCAGCTCCACTAAACAGATAAAAGGGCCAAATTATTTATTAGCTTCAGACAGTATTATCACTGTTTAAATGACGTCACAATCAGACAGGAGGTACATGGAAATGTGTCATCGGTTTCATTTGTACTGTATCTTCAATTATCTCTGCAGCATAACTGTTTCTGTTGAAAAAGAATTTGCATTTTTTTCACCCTCTGCCACCATACGAAGCCCTTAATTCAGTGGCTTGGTGCCATTCATAATCCATTCATTCCTTCCTGGCCATGACCTTCCATGGAAGGAAACAGTCATATTCCACAGAGCATGCATTCATTTGTTGAGAAATATATGCTTGGATTCACTTTCAGTTGGAAATGAGCAGGGGTGTAAGTGTTGTGTGAAATATGTATAGATATACAGTATATAAACCTTCCAGTCATGTGTGTGTGTGTGTGTGTCTCTCTCTACAAGTGTGTCTTCCAGTCGTCCAAGTCTCTCCTTGTGGTACAACAATTGCAAAGGTTGTCTCTTATCAGCCTCATCCAACAATAGAAGGCGGAATTACAGCTTCTCCTGGTTAAACAAAATACATCAGTGCCATTATGGTGAGTGATGAGCCGATCACGTACCATAATGTTTTATATGAGGCTGCCTGGAACTTTTGATATGCGAATGGTCAGGTAACCATTAACTGGGAAAAAAAAACAGAAAAGGAAGATTTATTTCAGCACGGCTTCAACACAGACTTCGTCTATCGCTTCTCTCTCCTACAAGCTTTTATGCATTTTAAGAGAGGAACGCGTCATGACATCGCCATCTAGTGCTGCTTTTTATATTGCATTATTTTTGCATCTTCACACAACTCACTTGTATTAGAAGCATTCAAAAACACAGTATGTTTTATGAGGTCCGCTGTGTGCGCCACTGTAGAGTACAGGCCATCATTTTTTCTTAACAGTTGTGTGCTAATATCCTTAGAATTCTGTGGTTAAACCGTGTTGCTCTGGCCGTTATCACATCTGGAACAACCCACACAGGTACGTATTATTCACTTGCATCATGTAGAAATATTATTAATGACTTCAAGCTATGCTATAGGGACAAAAGTATTGGGATGTGTGACCATAACACCAACACATCGCATTCCAATAAATAGACTTTAATATGGAGTTGGTCCCCACTTTGCAGCTTCCACTCTTCTTGGAAGGCTTTGGGGAGTTTCTGTGTGAATTTGTGCCCTTTCATTCCTTCTGTAGAGCATTTATGAGGTCAGACACTGATGTTGGACGAGAGGGCCTGGCTCTCAATCTCCATTCCAGTGTTGGATGAGGTTTAGATCAGGGCTCTGTGTGGGCCAGTCAAGTTCTTCCACACCAAACTCATCCAACCACGTCTTCATGGGTCTTGCTTTGTGTACTGGGACACAGTCATGCTGGAGTAGAAAAGGTTCTTCCCCAAACTGTGTCCACAAAGTCGGAAGCATGGCGTTGTCCAGAATGTCTTGGTATGCTGAAGACTGACCTTCACTGGAAGTAAGATGATAAGATAAGAAAGAACTTTATTTATCCTGAGAGAAATTTTTTCGTCATAAACATGCTCAGTGCAACAAGAGGAATAAAGATAAGACAGAGAGTTAGGAGGGGGAAAAAAAAGTTACGCAGTTCAAACCCTGAAAAACAGGTGTGTCCCAATACTTTTGCCCATATAATGTATTAGCAGTCGTGCATATACATTCAGGCACACATGTGCAAACCCACAGTGTTGGTTATGTCTCATTTAATCAGTGTTAAATGAGACAGTACTGCCTTATAAAAAAGGCAGTATTGTGATGAATTGTGTTTGAGACAAGACTGAGTGTCTTTCGGCCTCAGAAAACTGCCTAAGCAGGCAGTCATAATGTCTTTAGACTTTGTACATATGCTTAGGCATCCAAACCTTATACATATCCATAAGCATTTTACACCTGTCAAACTGTCTTGTCCTTAGCACATTGAGAAGATTAAATGAAAGTAACAAATGTTCTACTGCAAAAGGCAGCAAAGCACCTAAAGATACGAGGAGCCTAGATAAAGATGTTTCAACCACTCAGCATTCAGCACCACCAGTATACTGATCACCGCCTGATCATCTGGAATCATCTGCACCAGTTTCTTCACTGGTTCAGGACTTCAGTTAGATGTGCTTTGTTCTGCTTGAATGATTCTGCTTGAGCCTTCATTCTTCACAATTAGCCTCAGGTGACCATCCCAATTCCCAGGTTGTGCCTCTTTAGACCATTTTTGGTAGGTACTAACCACTACATACTGCCATCTTGGAAATACTCTCACCCAGTCACCTAGTAATCAAAATCCAGCCCTTGTCAACATTGCTTAGATCCTTACACTGAACCATTTTTCCAGCTTCCAAAACATCAAAGAACTCAATGCTGACTTGTTGCTTAATATTTCCTACTCCTTGTTGGGTGATATTGGTTTTAATGTTATTTCTGACTGGTGTATAACACACACACACTAAATTTTATATATATATATATATCAGAATCACGTTTATTGGCTGAGTATGTGAGCAAACACATGCAAGGAATTTGATTCCTGTCGATGGTGTCTCTCAAGCACAACAGTATCTGCCTTTGGCTGCTGTGTGCTGGAGCAAGCACACTAAATATAAAGATACATGTGAACAACTGTATATAAGTATTATTTATACATATATGTTCATACTATTTATGAATAAATATATGTATGAAAATATGTATGTATATATGTGTATGTATATACACATACACGCACACACACACACACACACACACACACACACAGTTCAACTCTTTAGGAGGGAGACGGCGAAGGGAAAGAAATTGTTCTTGTGTCGGGTGGTCCTGGTCTGCAGGCTCTATATTGTCTGCCAGAGGGCAGCAGATGAAAAAGTCTGTGTCCAGGTTGTGAGGGGTCTGTGATGATTTTCCCTGCCCTTTTCCTGGTTCTTGAGAGGTACAGGTCCTGGATGGAGGGCAGGGGTCACCAATGATCTTTTCTGCTGACTATATTGTTCCTGTTCTGTTTAATGGCTGCTCCCTACCAGACTGTGATGGAGGAGCACAGGACATGCTCAGTGACTGCAGTGTAGAACTGGATCAACAGCTCCTATGGAAGACTGTACTTCACCAGTTGTCTCAGGAAGTACTTCCTCTGCTGGGTCTTTTTGAGGATGGAGGAGAGGTTGGGCTCCCACTTCAAGTCCTGGGAAATGGTGGTACCCAGGAACGTGAAGGTCTCCACAAGACACAGGGATGTCTGATTTGGTGAGGGGGAGCAGTGTTGAGGGATGCCTCCTGAAGTCCACTGTCATCTCTACAGTCTCGAGCATTCAGCTCCAGGTTTTGCTGACTGCACTGGAGTACAACTTCCTGCCAGTATGCAGACTCCTCACCATCCTGAATTAGTCCAATGACAACAGCTGACTTCTTTGAGGTGTAGTCATCGGTGTAGAGGGAGAAGAGCAGTGGAGAGAGGACACATCCTTGAGGACACATCCTTGAGCAGTGGGGAGCCCTCCCAGCCAACCAGATACCGTAGCCCTCCCAGTCAACCAGATACTGGGTGCCACGGCCGCGGCGGAGCCAGTCGAGGATCCGCTGAACAGTGTAGACAGGACCACCATCAATTATCCGTGCCGGAGAGGGAGCCGGAGCCTGGAGAGACAGAGGGGAGGAAAAAAACAGGCTTTAAATGGAACATATGGAACACAGGGTGTATTTTGAGAGAGGCAGGCAGCTGGAGCCGAAAGGTGACAGGGTTGAGTCGGTGAGTGATGAACCGTGAGTTGAGCTTGGGGGAGCCCGTGTGGAGGGGGAGATTTTTGGTGGAGAGGTAGACCCTGTCACCTACGTCGTCCTGGGGGGTGCCGTCGGCAGTGTTGTTCTGTATATCTGACGTTGGCTCAGATGATGGACTGCCTCGCTTGGAGCCAGATCCGCCAGCACTGGTGGACCAACTGGTGGGCGGACGGCACCTCCACCTCCGGTTCCTGGTGTTCGAAGACCGGGGGTTGGTAGCTGTAGCACACCTCGAAAGGGCTGAGTCTGGTGGCCGAAGAGGTAAGGAGATTGTGCGAGAGCTCAGCCCAGGCGAGGTAGCATGCCCAGGAGCGCTGTCGATCTGCCACGAAGCAGCAGAGGAAGAGCTCCAGCTGTTGGTTGGCCCGCTCCGTCTGACCATTAGTTTGTGGGTGATACCCGGATGAAAGGCTGGCAGTGGCACTGATCGGACGGCAGAAGGCCCCCCAGAATTTGTAGGTGAACTGGGGCCCTCTGTCTGAGATGACTTCCTTGGGGAACCCATGCAGTCAGACAACGTGCTCGAGGACCAGTTCTGCGGTCCGTTTGGCCATGGGGAGTCCGGCAAGTGCCACCAGGTGCACGGCCTTGGAAATGCGGTCAACGATGGTGAGGATGGTGTTCTTGCAATCGCAGGTGTGCAGGCCGGGGATGAAGTCCACGGCGATGTGTGACCAGGGTCAGCGCGGCACGGGGAGAGGCTGAAGGGTGCCGGAGGCCGGTTGGTTGGAGGTCTTCGCCCTGGCACACACCGTGCGTGCCTGGATATATTGCTTGGTGTCCGCAGCCAATGAGGGCCACCAAAAGGCCCGCTGCAGGAGGTTCTGGATCCAGGACACTCTGGGGTGGCCTGTGAGTGCGGAGGAGTGGGCCCACTGGAGGGCTTCGGAACGAAGAGCCACGGGTACATACAGGCGCCCAGGCAGGGTGTCGGTGGGTCTTGGTTCCAAGGTGTGCCCCTGGCGGACGTGATCTTCCAACCCCCAATGGAGTGGAGCGGAACAAGGATGAGTTGAGGTGGAAGGACAGGCGCGGGTTCCGTCAGGGGGCTTTCCACTTGATGTTGTCGTGAGAGCGCGTCAGCCTTGGTGTTCTTAGACCCCGGACGGTATGACAGGTGGAAATTAAACTGTTCAAAGAACAGAGCCACCGTGCCTGCCGCGGGTTCAGTTGCTTGGTCTGCTGGATAGTGACAAGATTCTGGTGGTCGGTCCAGACGGTGAATGGGTCACTGCTGCCCTGGAGCCAGTGACACCATTCCTCCAGGGCCCACTTGATGGCCAGCAGCTCGCGGTCCCCTACACCGTAGCGCTGTTGTGTGGGATTGAATTTCCTGGAAAAGAAGCCGCATGGGTGCAGCTTCTGGTCTGGACCGCGTTGTGAGAGGACGGGGCCTACGCCCACATCGGAGGCGTCCACCTCAACAACGAAAGACTTTGCGGGGTCCGAATGGATTAGAATGGGAGCTGTGGTGGACAGAGAACAGAGACGGTGAAAGGCTTGGATGGCAGGAGGGTCGAGTCTGAAGTGTCGGAGAGAGGGTTTGGTGAGGGCAGTGAGATGTGCCGCAACTGCACTGAATCCCCGGAATAAACGGCGGTAGAAATTGGCGAACCCCAGGAAGCGCTGGAGTTGCTTAAGCATCGTAGGTAGGGGCCAAGAACGCACAGCATCCAGCTTCTGGGGATCTATGGCCACACCCCGGGGGGGAGATGACAAAGCCCAGGAATGTGGTCGTGCACTTGTGGAACGCACATTTCTTCAACTTACAGCACAGTTGGTGGGCCATCAGCCTCTGAAAAACTGCCCTAACATGCTTGGTGTGCTCCGCCAGGGTCTGGGAGTAGATCAGGATGTCGTCTAAGTAGGCGAAGCACCACTTGCCCAGCATGTTGTGAAGCACATCGGTGATGAAGCGTTGCAGTACCGCCGGACTGTTGCACAAGCCGAACGGCTTGTGCCAGTGGGGGTTATGCGGACCAGGTTGTACGCACTTTGTAGGTCCAGTTTGGTGTAGTATTGGGCACCAGTGAGAGCGTCCAGGGCGGTGTTAACGAGCGGGAGTGGATGGCAGGTGGTCGATGCTGAGGTTGTAGGGGCGATGAAGTGGTAGTTGGACAGTCCGGTGTTTACTGAACACAGCGGTCAGGTTGTGATACGGGACGGGAATGGCCTCACGGTCGACGCCCCCGAGTCCACGAAGGCGGTGGTCGCGATCCGTTGGTGGCCCAGCAGAAGGTGAACCTGTAGCATGAGACGGGAAATGGTCGGCTGGAAGGAGATAGCCGTGAGCGGACGGCTAGTTCGTCCTCCTACTCACCTGGTCTGGCCATTTCCCGGACAGAGAGGGCAGACAGTACGATGGTGATTGGTGAGGTGTAGAAGGCACAAAGGCCCGCGCGGTAGCGTCGCTCCTTCTCCGCGGTGGACAGGGAGGCGCGGCTGATCTGCATGGGCTCCCTGGGTCTGGAGCGGGTATCCGAGGCGGGGAGAGGCTGAGGAGATGGAGCGAAGAAGTCGGGTGTGGTCTTGACTCTGGGGCTCGTGGGCGGTGGTCTTGGGACGGGTGCTCATACGGAGGTCCACCCGTAGGGCGAGTTGAATCATCCCCTTTAAGGTGTCGGGAAGGTCACGCGGGATGAGAGTCCCTCATAGAAGGCCGTCCGGAGTGCCGCGTCGCTCCAGGATGTTTGAACTCTGAGTATGGAACTCTGCGGTGTAGCAGCTCACTGGATGGTTGCCCTATCGCAGATGGTACAACCGCAAGTCGACCTCTACCTCGCTCTCGGGGTGTTGAAAGGCGGCCCTGAGCTGCTTGGTGCAGTCGGGGTAGGACTTCAGGACCGCCGTAGCCCACTCGGCTGCCTGCCCAGTGAGGAGGGGCGTCAGAAGCACGATGCGGCTCCGGTCTGAGGGGTAGCGGGAAGGCTGAAACTCAAATACCAGACAGGTTAGTGAGAAACACATCGCACTTCCCGTCCACTCCGTTCCATTTTTCATGTAGGGAGATCTTAGGCAAGGTGGAAGAGGGAGGAGGAGGGGGGCAGAGGCTTGGACCGCCGCCTGGGACATAGGTTCCGCGGCAGGACGGTGCTGCTGGGCCTGTTGCAGGTGGGTGAGCTGCGTGCGATGCGGTAGCCACCTCCTGCTTCAGGTTTACCAGCTCGACCGCCTACCAGTTCACCATGTCCACCAGGCGGGCAAAATCCGCTGGGCTACTGTGGACTCAGTCATGCTGTCACGGAGTAGACACGAATTGGACTGACAGGTCGCCCAGTGTTGCGTGAGGGAAGAGCCCAGTTGCAGATTGGCACGAAGGGGCTGGCGAGCTCACGCTGTTTGCTCTGCGAACGCTCCAGCCAGGAGTGAAGATTCCCACCAGGAATCAACGTTCACACACGCACACAGAAGGGTATATAAACGTTGGGAGAGGGTTTGGGGCCTGAAAGTACTCACGATACCGCTGAGTTGACACTTGGCTTCTAGCCAGGTTGGGACCCAATGATTGAGTGCTGGCCTGGTGCTGGCCAGGGTATATAAACTTCCTGTTTATATACCCTGCCGTGAGTCATTTCCCATGCCCCTGGGACATCACGTGGCTGGTGCGTCTGACAGGATACATTATAATAACTTTATTTATACAGTGGATACCATGGATCAGAGTACAGCTCAAAGTACTTCGCATGGACCCTATAAAATAAAAGAAAATTTGGCGTTTTTGTTGTTTAGTTGCACGTGTGCGATGCCATCTTTAAATCACCATTAGCGATATTTTTACATGTTTTTTACATTTATATAACTTTTAGGCTCAGGATGACGTCTGAAGTCTTGTGATTCACAAAATACCGCCGAAACTTATGATTCACAAAATACCGCCAACCGTTTATGAAAGATCCATGCCGCTAGAGTTTTAATACCGTCCTATACTGTGAAACTGGTATAATTTGGAAAAATACCGTGATAAAAATTTTTGGTCATACCACCCAGTTCTATGCAGTTCTATTAAATGAAATTATGTTTCTTACAGTCCCAGGTGCACAGTCAGCAGAAAAACACAAACGCACACAACATGCGACATAAAGTAAAACAAGACAGTGTAACAAGTAATATTGCAACATACATTCAACAAGAATATCAGTACCTCTAGATTTAATTAAGTTTTTAAAGATAAACCACGTCAAAGATCAGTGATTTTTAGTAGATCTGCAGCTATTCAAAGTCAAAGTGATTTTTATTGTCACCTCAACCATATACAAGTATACAGAGATACGAAATGGCGAAGCTTAGGTTCCACAGTGTACATATATTTTAATAGACATAAGACATTGTAAACAAAAGTAAGGGTGAGATTTAACCTGTCCTGAGTGCATACAAGTAAAACAAAAAATGTGCAATGGTTGAAGGAATGTGTAAATAGTATGACCAGAATAGCCAGAATAAACAGTGTAACAGTATAAAACGGTGTGAGACAAGTGAAAATAGCAGCCTGAGTAGACAATATGACCAGTATATAGACAATGAAAGTATACACAGTATACGTAGTATATGACCAAGCTTAAGTATGGATTCTTTTTGTGCATTCTAAGAATTGTGTGAGCAGTATGAACAGTATGGACATTATAACAAAGTACACAGTGTGAAGTTGTTCAACAAGTAAACACCTTTCATTGAAGCTTTATGATTTGTTTTTCTTTAAAAAAAAATTCATTATGTATTTAGAATGTGGGAGAAAAAATGGAAGCTCCACACAAAAAGGCTACCTTGGCTCAGAAATGAACCCTTCTCTTTTTAAATATAGTATTAAAAAATATTAAGCTTCAATGAAAGGTGTTTACTTGTATCACTATAGTTTTCCATATCGGCTGATGCTTGGATTGTAAAGGAAACAATGGCATCAGTTCATCTGTGATGTTAATTATTTATAAAACATACTAGTAATAGGGGCAATGTTGTGTCATGGACAATGTTAGCAGCCACTTTTTCTATCCCCTTCTCCACTCAACCATGCCTACCACCTCTCTTTAGCTGGTTAATAACTTTTTTGTTTCTCATTGTCAGCTACTGCCTGTAATACTGAATTTCATGTTTGTTTGATTTTTGGGGTGCAAATGTTCATTGCATAAATGTAATAAAAGTTGTATAAATCAGGTGTGCTGGAAAATAAATTTAAGAAATGCAGACAATGGCTTGCGTGCACCAAGTCAGGAAGTGGGTGTTATGTTACCTAGTGTTTTACTGAAAAACATTTACTACCAAGATTAAATTTTGCACAATACTGTACAATGTCATATTTTGAACATTCTAGCACTGTCTAATAGTGGTAGGAAGAAAAAGTCAAAATATATTTAATATTTATATTTAATATTTAAGTTGGCTCTATTTTATATCAGTACAGCAGTGCCAATTCAAAGGAGATGATTTGCGTTGTGTTATTTTCGTAATGACCTAAAAGGCATTTGAATAATATATAGGAGAAATAAATTGTGATGTATTACAAAATCGAAATGCAATATGCATTTGCTGTATGGTAAAATGTAAGTAATTGTAATATTTTAATAGCAGGTATGAGCTTGGAGTGTTAGACTTTGTGAAGCCTCATTTTATTTTTTTTTACACTGAAATAGATAATGCTTGCAGCTTGTCATGCAGCATAGAATTTTACCTCGTATGGCGTCTCAGGTTTAAACATTTGACTTTCAAGGAATAGAGTGTAGCTGTGTCCACATAATTTTATACTTTACATTCCACATTACTAATGCATTTATTTGTTGTATACATTTATAGTTGTATACTATTTTTACACACTATTAAGTGAGGCAGTATGCAGTTGTCTTGATACATGGATTCAATATGTAATGAATCGATACATCATAAGTATGGATTTGGGCACTTCTAAGGTAATAGAAGGCTTCTATGGAAACTGCAGCTTTTTTTGAAAAAGTGCAATATTGTGTTATTTCTTATAACGAAACTCATGAAGTAGTATACGGTATTAGCACATGCTTGATATAGAATTGTTTTATTTGATTATCATAATCTAATTTTTTTGTGTAATTTTTAAAAATTATTTTTAGTGTTCATAACTAATATATTGTTGAATGCATTTCACAAGTTTATAAAATAATTATAAACAATTATGTATTAGCCCACATCCTGATTTTTTTTCTTCTATTATTGCTTTTGGTTTTTTGTTGCCTTAGTCAAGCACTGAAGATCTGAATACAGCCATGAAACTTAATGAGATATCCAGTTTTGCCACTGGTAAGTATGTTTGTTTATGTAGTCTCACTGTTTCCTTTTCATTTCTCTTGGGCATTTTATGGATGATCTTTTGTTTTTTGTTTTTTTTTTCCCTTCAGCATGAAATCTCTCTATATCACATTCTCTGTACTTCATTTACCATCTTAGAATGCTATAGTTTTGTACAGCTGTTTTCTCCTCTCTCTCACTGAATAAACACGGCAGTTAATTATCAAGCCCTTCATTGGCTGAATTAAATTGTTAGAGCTGGGATTATGAAAGAATTCTGCTGAAGTATTTTTAAGGAAAGTCCTGTTCCATATAATTCAATCATGAGTCAAATTCAGAACATTATAAAGTTACAGTAAGTAGTCCGAAGAAGTTGTAGAGTCCATTTATTTCCAAAAAGTAGTCCATAAGACCAGCGTGTATTTGATCTGACAAAATGTTCTAAGTAAAAGCATGTCATATTTTGCACTGATGATGGATGAAAATACCTAGCACTCACTCAATGTTACGGTTTATCCCAAAGGTGCTTATTTGTGTTGAGGTCAGGGATCTTTGCAGGTTGCTGGAATTGCTCCATGTCAAATCATGTCTTTATAAACATTGTTTTGTGCATAGAGGTATTGTCATTAAACTGTTGTCATAAAATTGAAAGCCATAGATCTCCATCTCACACTTGACATCAGACATGGTGATCTTAGGCTTGTTTGCAACTGCTTGGTCATGGAAACACATTTCATGACAGTTCTTATGTTGATATTCCTTTCAGATGGAGTTTGGATGTTTTGTGGATAACAACAGTACATACGGGATTTTGTGTGCTATGTGCTTCATGACAACAGTGCATATGGGATTTTGTGCGCTAGATGCTTCCATTTCAAAACAATAGTTACAGTTCACTAGGACAGACCAAGTAGGGGAGGGATTTCATAAACGAACTTATGGCATTTCTTGTTAAATGCAGAACAGAGAGCGTAAGGTAGATAAAAGGTGTCAAATAAAAATAAATAAAACATATTGTTTAGGCTAAATCTTTGAAATGCACATTCTTTGGAGCCCTTTCAGAATAAGGTGGAGGTGTCACTGGTCTTTTAAAATTGATTTGCTCCAAGACTGTTATTAACTGTTCAATTAAGGCTGAAATTAGCCTACATCTGTATTGTGTAAGTCTAATGAACAAATTACAATATAGACTACATTCAAAATGATTTGTTTCAATTTATTTTTATATATGGAACCAGGTCCACATGGACTCAATGTCCCCCTTTGTCTGGCCGTCAGGGCATCTGCCTTTGGTCACTTACGGCTCCTCCTGCAGATGGTGAACCCGCATGAGGGTGGGTCCCTGTTGCTCATTCCCAGCGACTAGGTGCTTGCCCACTAGCCCCTCCTCCCTAGCTCTGGGGTGGGGCCTCAGTATCTGGCAAGGGTAGTGGGAAACTTGATGTTTCCTAAGGGTTTCTGCGAATTGCTCTTTGTCTGACTTCTCCCCTAAGACCTGTTTGCCCTGGGAGTCCCTACCAGGGCCAATTGCCCCCGTCATCATAGCTCCTAGGATCACTGAGGTGCACAAACCCCTCCACCACGTTAAGGTGGCATTTCACATTAAAATATGAGCTGAAATTATTCTTAATCTGTTTAGCAATTAACAAAACAGTGATGCTAGATTCAAATGACTTATTATTTTCTATATATTTTATGGAAAAAAAAAAAGAGTATAAGCATATAGCTTAGATTACCGCACCGTCTCAGCTTGTCTATCAGACATGTGTACGTGGATGAAGGATCCCCAGCTACAGCTTAATCCTACAGCTACCTTAAAAACCAGTCCAGACCAGGGGGCGGACTGGCAATCTACATTCTGGAAAAGTCCAGAACGGCCGTCCGGTGCACGGCCGTCTGCCTGTATGTCTCAGCCTAGATGCGTATACCAAACCCCCCGCCCCCGGAACCATGGCCAAGACACAGACCTCTGCGCAATCTTCAACACTACTAAAGTAATAAAAAGGTAATAATGTAAATTAAGGTAATTAAAACCTGTTCCTGCCAAATGCAAACTGGCCAGTTCATGTTTTTCAAATCCGCTGTCTTTTCATTCAGTTAAATGCCGAATTGTTCTCAAACTAGCGAAGTTACATTTGGTTTTGTGACCAGAGCAGCTGCCATTGTTTCCATCTTTTAAAAAAATAAAAAATTTAAAAGCTGCTGCACCAGATGTGAATAGACAGTTAGTGGGACAAATACACTCCTAAGCCTTCTTATGAATGTATTTAACGTTCAGCACACATGCATTAACACATAAGGGTGGTAAACTTGGAGCAGAGTGGTAGTGGTGGTAGCTTGCCATCCACTGTAGTTGGATTTTTTAAAATGTATTACAATATTGTGGTTATTGCGACAGTCATACTTTTTAGACCTGATAACAGTGGGTGTGGCTGAAACACCTGAGCACAATTATTAACAGCACTTTTAGCTTAATAACAATAAAACTACAATATGCCGGGTGTAGTAATCCTCCTATCTTAGAGTGCAAAAGTTTAGAAATTTTATGTGATCCCATTTTTACAGAGAAGAACTAATTTTTTTTTATTTATTTTTTTAACTGCTTTTTTTTTTCTTTTCTTTTTTTTTTTACTGCACTCACTAATGTACTGTTCTAATCCTTCTCTTTTTCTCAAAGGATCTTCTGTAAATGATTTTGATTGAGGTTGCTATTTAGAACAATTATGTCATAATTGTTTGTTAGGTTTTTTGTGAGTTGCTGTGAGAGTCACTATGTATCGCACTGAGTGATTGACTCTGATAACCATTGTTGAAACGCTTCTATTCAAGCCCAAGATAGTCGTCTGAAAACGTCGTGTAAAACCACATCGTCAAGTATTTGTCAGGAGTGGAAAGAGTACTGAAAATCTGTACTCAAGTAAAAGCATCATTACATTACTGAAATATTACTCAATCACAAGTTAAAACACTGGTGTTAAAAAAATATTCTTCTCAAAAACTACTGAGTATTAGTTACTTAACTATGATATTTTTACTATAATGATATTTTTTGGTGTTTTGTGCATTATAAAAAAGCAGGCACTCAGTCAAAAGTGGAGCTTAAGGTACAAAATGTATATTTTCAACAAAGAACATTTCTCTGGTAAATGATAAATGCTATGAATGGATCAAACCAAGGCAATTCAATATGCAGGTAAAGCAGGAATTTTTGTCCCTTAAAAACATACTGAAACCTTGGTATAACACGTGTAATTAGTATAAACTTCTCCCACTCCAATGCAAAAAAACTGCCAGGCAAGAGCCTAATAGAAGTAAAGTCCTTATCCGGAGAGACTTACAATCGTTAGTTACAGGGACAGTCCCCCTGGAGAAAATGAGGGCTTGAACCTGCAACTTTTTGGTTGTATGGTTCACAGGCAAGTGTTTTACCCACTAGGCTACTACTACCCCTAGAAGTGTCAGAACTCTATTATATTTTGCACCGCTTACTTTCTGAACCTTTTGATCAGCTTCAACAAGAGCTGATAAATTGCAGACTTTAACAGTACAAGTACTCAAAAAAGACTTAATTACAGTACTGGGAGTAATTTGTTACTGCTGCCCCTTGTATTGAATCTGAGGTTAAGTCATGTCTTAAGAGTGGCTTTTGCTTGTATTGTTATAGTCTTGAGGAAAAAAAGTTAAGTGATATACAGTATGAACTGTACATCTGGCAAATTGTTTGTCTCTCTTTGAATCTCCAGGTACAACAGAGCCTCCTCAGGTCCACTGTTCTGGCTGGAGGACAGAAACAATGAGCAGGCTTGGTCGAAGTGGTAGCCTAGAATTCAACCGAAATGTTTTCAAAGGAGCTGGTACCAGTGATACTGAAAAAGGTGACTTGTTGATATTAATTTAAACTTGTATATTTACAAATTTGTGGTGGGTGGTATACCAGATGACTCTGTGTACTGTTTAAAAAATCATTTTAGTTTATGAGCTTCGTAACTACCCTCAATTACCCTCAATTATGCCACTAATAAACGCGGAACTTGCTTGAGGCTTCAATGATTAGATGCATCACCTAGCACTGATGTAGGCTGGTAGGCTTGCTTGTGTAAGGACAGCATCGTTACACTGCAGGATAACCTACATGAAAACAAGTCATTGGAAATGAGGTGGTCAACCAGCAGGTCCATTTCCGTTTTCATAAGGCTCTATCACTGTAAAAATAAATGCAGGACCATGCTGAAATGTTTGAGCAAAACTGCACTTTTATGCTTATTTAAAAACATTTTTTCTAGTGTTTATAAACAATTTTCAAAAGAAAAAAATGAAAGCAGTAATGACAGGTTTACCTATTTGTTGTTCAGTTCTGTTTTTGCTATTCTGCCCAGTAAAAATATTTGATATAAATGCCCAAGGTTTCGGTAGATATAGTTATTGGTATATAATAGGGTTTTGTTTGAAATCAAGGTTTGAAATACCTTGAAATACATTTCTGCCCATACTACCCACTACTATAGTAAATAAATAAGTGGAAATACACTGATTAGTCCCAACATTAAAACATGGAAATTAATATTTGAATAAAGTAAAGTGGTCTCTTATAGTCATGCGTGAACACAACACAGCACAGCACAGTGTGAACAATGTGAAATTTTTTCTCTGCATTTATCCCATTCACCAAGTGAAGCAGTGGGCTGCCACCAATAAAGGCACCCAGGAAGCAGTGGGAACGGTACCTTGCTTAAGGGTAAATCAGTGGTGTCACTAGTAGTCCAGGGATTTGGTCCCATGACCTTCTGATCTCAGCGCGAACTCCATAACCACTTGGCCACCAGCCACCATAGGCCACTGTAATCTCATTACAAAGGGAACTGTAAAGGGGTGGAGTATATTAGACAGCCAGTGAACATTCAAGTTGATGTGTTGGAAGCAGGAAAACACAATAATAGTGACACTAACAAGAGCCGTACTGTAATGGCTAGAGGGATTAGGTCAGAGCATTTATGAAACCGTGGGTTTTATGGGATGTTTTCAGTATGTAATGTATAATACCTATCAAAAGTGGTCTACAAAATGATAACCAGTGACAGGGTCATGTGCACTCCCCTGTTATGCCTAGTAGCTAATCATAGTTGCTACACAGGTCCAGTCTGCTTATAGTATTTGGCCTTCTCTTCAAAAATAGCCTTCTCTTCCATGTTTTTATTTTATGTTACATGAAGTACAAAACTGACAAAAAACAGAGAATGTATAAACAGAACACGGATTTTGAGGAGCAGTTGATTTCATACAGACACTGATTGCTTCTAATATCTGTATAAAATCTATATAAAATTAACTTCAGTATGCTTTTTTTTAATTAGAAATTTAGAAATTGTCATATTAGATTGTTGTGCATGTATAAGCCTGATTAATTACTGTTTGGCTCGGGTCAGGTAGCAGACCACTACTATAGATATACCTGGTGAAGTGTACTGTCTGTATACCTATTGAAGTGGCTTGTCTGTGTGTATACATACAGTCACCGTCATAATTATGGCCATCCTTGGTTAAATGAGGGGATAAAAGGTCATAATATGTCTATGACTGATTAGCTGAATTTTACAATGTGAGGAAAAATCCACTCCATTCAAACAAATTATTTATTTTATTAGTTTTCTCAGAAGATAACATTTGTTCTTGTGAAACCACATATGTAAATGCTTGGGATTTTGTTTGACATCACCATGGATTTCTGATAATCAGCGCTAAATGTATTTGATTTAAAATATTTCAAGGTCATGCAAAAAAGAGTATTCTCACATTATTTCAGCGTTCTAAGAGAATAATGCTTTTTTCACTGGGTTTCAGGTACAGGATGCAGAATGTCTTAAAACATTATAGTTTATGAGGCATGTTTATGTGTATCATTCTCTTGTACATACACTGCTCAAAAAATTAAAGGAACACTTTGAAAACACATCAGATCTTAATAGATATCCAAATTGTAACCTTCTAAGGCCTCAATTTAAAGACACCCCGAAAATCAAAGTGAAAAAAAAATGCAGCAGGCTAGTACATTTTGCTGAAATTTCATTGTAGCAACTCAAAATGGTACTCAGTAGTTTGTATGGTCAACATCGGGGTATGCTCCTAATGAGATGACATATGGTGTCCTGGGGGAATCTCCTCCCATATCTGGACCACTGTATCACTGAGCTACTAGACAGTCTGAGGTGCACCGAAATATAATTTCCCAGATGTGTTCTATTGGACTTCAGGTGAGCGTGGTGGCTAGTCAATGGTATCAGTTCCTTCATTCTCCAGGATCTGCCTGCATACTCTCCCCACATGAGGCTGGGCGTTGTTGTGCACAAAGCTGAACCCAGGACCTATTGCACCAGTGTAGGGTCTCACAGTGGGTCCAAGGATTTCATCCCGATACTTAAGGGCGCTCAGGGAGCCATTGATTAGCCTGTAGAGGTCTGCCCATCCCTCCATGGATATGCCTTCCCAGACCATGACTGACCTACCAAAAAACTGGTGATGCTGAACGATGTTACAGGCAGCATAACATTAATCACAGTTTCTCCAAACCCTTCCATGTTTGTCACATGTGCTCAGGGTAAACCTGCTCTCATCTGTGAAAAGCATAGGGCACCTGGCAATTCAGAATGCCATTCGAGCTCCATGGTGCCTTGTGCTTTCAGGCCACCCTCATGAAATCTGTTTCTGATTGTTTGGCCTGTGGCCTGCTGGAGGTCATTTTGTAGGGCTCTGACAGCGCTCATCCTGTCCAGCTCTCCTAGACTAACTGCCTGTCTCCTGGGATCTTCCTCATGCACTTGAGACTGTGTTGGGAGACACAACAAACCTGACAATGGCACATATTGATGTGTCTACTTGGAGGTTTTGGGCTACCTGTGCAACCTCTGTAGCATCCAGGTATTGCCTCATGCTACCAGTAGTGACATTGACCCTAACCAAATGCAAAACTAGTGAAAAAACAGAAAACATAAGGGGGGAAATATTTCAATGGCCTCTATCTGTAAAACCATTCCTGTTTTGGGGGGTTGTCTAATTTTTGCCCCTCTAGAGTACCTGGTGTTAATTTCAATAACACCAAAGCAGCCGAAACTAATGTACAGACCTCTCTTTTACTTCACTAACCGGGTCAATATCCCAGTAGTTTAACTGACTTGACTCCTGTAATTTTTTTGAGCAGTGTTAATATTCAAGTGTGGATTGTGAGAAAATCGGTAAAGGTGGTCGATTACATTTGGCATTTTGACAGCGTGGAGAGAATGTATCTCTTATTGTAAGAGACTTCTTTTAATGAGGATTTTTCTAAACAACAATTTGCCTAGTGATTACTGGATCACTAAATTTCTGTTGCTGGTTTACAAAATCTGTTTTTTGAGCTGGACCAGAATTGCATCCTGTAGGAATATGTTGTTCTTTAAAGAACTTAATCATGATTTTTTCATGTTCATATTTTCATTGCATTTTCTCTTTGTCTCCATGAAATGGTAGAAAATCTCTACCATTTCACTGCACCTTTTAAACTTTGGCTCATAAGCATAGTGCAATTAGAAAGTGGGCCTGTACACAGAGTTTGCCTACAGATTTAACATGCTACACATTTTTAGGCATACTGCAAGTGCGTATAATGGCTGTGTCTAGTAATTTGGCATATTAGTACTGTTAGTACTGTTAGCTTGATAAGCACATAGGGGTTTTGGCAACTGGTGTGTTTCTGACATGTTTATTTTTAATACATAAAGGTCATTGTTTTGTCTTACTGTCAAAGCCCTTTCTCGTTGTGTTTACGGGGGATGCCAGTAATTTTAGAGGGCACCATATGTTTTAAACTACTAACCTGAGCTCTGCTATGCTGAGAAAACTGGCTTGCTTAATTTCAGGTTTACCCAAGTCCAGCCGCTTGCTGTCTGGCCACTCCAATGTAGAGCGCACCTTTTCTCTTCCTTCCAATCCACCTCTCCCTGGGTCCTTCCTGCTGCCTTCCTACCCTCTGACTATTCTACCAGGTGTCCAGGTGAATCCCACCTACCCCTATAGATGTCATGCTGACTCCTCTCTGTGCATGTCCAACACGTGGCCCAGCATGCAGGAGATGACCCCCCATCCTGGGAACACAAGCCCATGGAAGGACAGTACTGGTGAGGATGTATATTACACAGTATGTTTTTTTTTTGTTTGTTTGTTTTTTAAATTGTTTTTTAACAATTTTACTGTGCTACTGTTGAAAAGATTTTGCCTGTGTAAATGTGGAGGGAATTGTAGCTATAGTATATGATATTGGGTTATTTCTTAGCACTGTTGGTAATCTGGCATAACTGTACTTTACAAGTGCATTTCAAGTTTTTGAGTCTGCCATTATGGATTGTTCTGTTTGTGGGAGTTCACTCACATATGTGAGCACTAAATGTCAGATTTTATATTTGCAGCATTTATATTTGCCATTTCTTGTTTCTATGGCGGCAAGAATTTTGCAGAGTCTGGTAGACATTTTGTTGATTCTGTTTATCACAAGTTATTTCATTCCCTTTCATACCTAAGTAAGCGTTTTTTTGCGTTTTTGTGCTGGAGGTAGGATTTGAACCCACGACCTCTTGGTCCAGAGGCAAGTATCCTACCACTAGGCGGTAGGATACTTGCCAACGGGGTTGGTGGTGGCCTAGT
>JBBJLS010082838.1:0-24469 GCA_037577275.1 Bryconaethiops microstoma
GCAGGTTTTCATTCCAACCAAGAAGGAGAAGCCACACCTGAGTAACTGAAACCCAAGACCAACTGATTACAGAGGTGGAATCAGGTGTGCCTCCTGTTTGGTTGGAAAGAAAACCTGCACCCACAGCGGCCCTTTCTGGACAGGTTTGAGACCCTAAACACTTGGTGCAGGTATACTAGAATTCGGGAGCAAAATGTGCACCATGAGTGACCAGAATATGGAATGAAATTTGAGGGTGAAAAAGCTTTGAAGTTTACAGAACTTCCAGAATGTTCCGAGAGCTGTACATCAAAGCTAAGAACCACACGCATTTGAGAGCAGCACTGTTTGTTTTTTTCTGGCTCTATAACTTTGAGCACAAAATGAGACCTGATTTCTTGTTTGGTTTGTAATAATTTTGGCCCTACATGGTTCACTCATTTGCTCCGATCCGGTGTTAGGTCCGTTTCCCTCCTCGAGTCAGATTACCCAAAACCACATTAACCCACATTCTCTGAAACGGGGCTCGGGTGCCTCTTGCAGGGACGTGTTGTGGACACGGTGGAGTGTGAATGTTGTGTCACACTTTAGTGAACGTAGCTGGAACTGGGTCAGCAGTGGCTAATATATCCTCATCTATATTACTTTTAATACAGTGCATCAGCGTAGCACCCATTTTAACACCGCAATTACAGCTGGCTGACCCACATGTGCTTCTGCAACAGACAATGAAACAATTTGCTGTAGGTTAAACCCATTAAAGACTAGTCTGTATGAGCTTGTGTTATAAAACCGTGTCTTCATCAGGGCCCGACTGGTTCTGAGACCTAGATAAGTGTTTTGAGCGGCGGAAGTTTCTGAGGATATGGTTCAGTATTTTTTTTTCAAAGTTCTTTGCAGTTTGTTTTTTACTAATTAGCCCTCTCGGTCCTGCCATGTTTAACCCCAACCTGCATCTACCATGACGTATTAAGAGCTAGTTAATGTGAAAGAAAGTAGCGAGGTACACAGAAAGGAGGAATGGTGAGCGAGCATAGGCCTTGGCTCTGAGTGCTGTCTTTGTTGGCGTAGGAAGGTTACCCTGACCCTCTCCAGAAGGAGCACCTGGGCATCGTCCCACTTGTCCTGTCCGTAATCATTTTACCTTTCTCCTCCACTCTCTCTCTCCCTCTTCTTCTCGGCTTTGTGTCGCTTGCTGAGGGAGTGGGAGGGAATTTAATCAACAACGATCCTCCAGCAGAAATGGAAAGAGATATTATGATGATGGGAGGAATGGAGAGAGAGCGAGAGTGTAGATGCGTGTGAGTTCTAGTTATTTCCCTGGGCAGGACATTCAGAAGTGGATCAGAAATGGCTGCAAAAATTACATATCTAACAGTGGAGGTTCAGGTGAAGGTCTTCATTCGTCTGTTTTATCTGTATGTACCCACAAAATCCAGTTCTGTCCTGTAGCCTTGGCATGGTGTTTCTCTGTACCTACCGCACTGGCGTAGAGCCCACGCATGTCTAATGTTAAACGAACATTTTCTTTCAGCTGCTGAAGGTCGGCGAAATCAGCAACCCTGACTCAGATGATTTATTGTTATTGTAGAGGTGAATTCCAAAACACTTTTCCATTCACTTCCATTGACCCCTCTAAACATTACCAGAATTTTAAAGGAACGTTTAAGGAAAGAAATTCAAGGTTTAACAATAAACTAAATGCGTAGCAATATGCCTTTAAGAGCCCACACTTTGAGCGATTAATGATTATATGTGGGTTATAAGTTATTGTGACTTCTTTCTTTCTGAAATCTTTTCTTTAACAGTTATTTCTGCTCTTTAAGTTTGTATTGGCCATTTTTTGCACTTGCGTGCATATATGTCTTATATATTTTCTCCTTGTGAACTTGTGAATTTCTCATTGCGAGCCCACATATTGCTTTATATTCCCTGTCAGTGCTCTAGACATGCTGGAGAGTTTCTAGTCCCCAGACTGTCTCCGTATGGTGGATGGGTCCTCTGAAGGAACTGAACGACAGCTTGAAGAGGCCACCTCATCATCTGCTACTCAGCTCAGCACATGCTGCTGTTCTGTTTGCAGCTCTGACTCATTCTCACAGTCCTGCTCTCCGCTCTCTCAGCACTTAATGATTCAGGGTCAGGCACTGGTGGTCCTATTGTGTTTGAGGGTGGAGTGGACTGTAAGGTAGCAGTGATAGATGGTGAAGTGTGTTTGTACTTGTTGAGGCGGCGAGTGTGTGGGTCACTATCAGGACCGGTAAATCAGTATCTAAACCGCGGCTGTCAATTTTTAGATAGGTGCTGCTGCCCTCCGGCCTTTAGGAAACTGTGTGTGTGTTTGATGTTAAGTCTGTGTTAAGAACATGCATACACCCACACGCCAGTACACGAAACTGCAGGTATGAGGGCCCTGTGAGAGCCCCTATATTTGAAGGGCCCTGTGAGAGCCCCTATATTTGAAAGTGCTGGCGTCCCGAACAGTGAACATTAGCGGCCGGTTAAAGGACTATAGTGCCGTTTTCACTGCACTTTTCCTCTGGCACAAGGAATCGCGCCGTACCGTGATCCATGCCTGAGCCCGTGCCGTCTCTGCTTGATGACAGGGCCAAAAGCCGGCCACCGACGAGTGGACAGCATCACTGCTTTTTTATTGGACAGACTTGGAAAGACTTTTTTTTTTTTTAACTGTCCACACAACATAAAAAACAACAATGAACATAAAAACTAACAACAGGGAATTCGACAAAGGCACTGCTGTCTGTTTGGGATGAAGATACATTTCAGTGGGAGTTTTCTAATGCTGTGAGAAATGCGAAGGTGTACCAGGACATCACCAACAAGTTAGCTGGGTCATTGCAATGCCAAAAAAAAACCTCAAACAAAACTATAAATAATAAAAGATGACAATAACAAAAGCGGCTCTGACAGAAAAACTTTCTGCTGGGTCGACTCCATGGACGTAGTTTTGGGACGAATGCCCATAAACTGTGGGGAGAGAATTGCACTGCCGACGCCTCAGTAACACCATTACCGGACTGCGATACATCAAAGCGTGCTACAAATTCTATGCTATTGCAGTACATTTTAGGTACAGCATGGTTCCTTTACACCTGTGAAAAAGTGCCTTTTTGTCTGTGATTACTGAACAGAGGAGCCCAGAGTTCATACTAAATATGGTGAAGCAGTGCTTTTTTCTTCCCTAAAACCTGCACTTTATTTACACGTAAGCATTCCAATATTCTGCCCAATTTAGTCGTTTCCAGGTCCGCCCACTAGCTCAGGCTCCCCCAGTCACACAATACCACTATTAGTAGGCCTAGTGGTTGTGGGTTTGAATCCCAGCACTGCTAGTGTCATCACTGAGGTTCCGTTGAGCAAGGAACCGTCCCCACACACTGCTCCCCAGGGCGCCCCCTGTTGCTGTCAGCCCCCTGTTTCACTTGGTGAGTGGGTTAAATGCAGAGAAAGAATTTCACACTGTGTGCTGTGGTGTGTTCATGTGTGACTATAAGGGGCCACTTAATTTTACTTAACACTGGGAGGGTGAAGACAAGTACATTCGTCCTCTGAACACGCACAGCTCTGCCACATAATATCAAACTTCCACTAACACACTGGACAGCTCAACACGCTCAGAGGAGAATGCTAACTGCTAATTCTGTCAGAAGCCCATACTGGCATGTGTTGGGGGAGAGGGAGAATTCTAACTTGTACAAAAATATTCATACCAGCTCATGCCTCTGGACTGAGCGGGACAGATTCTGGAGATTAATTACACATTTAGGTTCTGAGTGTTTGTGTGTTAATTGTGTGTGTGTGTCTCTCTGTTGTTGTGTAGGAATGGCAGTCCTGTAGGAGTCCTCCTAACTGCAGTGGTGGCGCTGTCTTACCGAGTGGCCATCGCATACGAGGGGTAAGACTGACACAGTATTAGATTCACTAAATGAACATCAGCCACTTTCAGATACGTAGTACTAACATCACAGCAGCAATATGCAAATGAGGTGCTGACCCATCATAGAGTGCTTTACTGTGTGCTGTGAGCATCCTGACCAGTCACAGATGTTCTCCAGTCTTTATATGGATGTGCAGCCCTAGCCCTGTTTTAAAAGGGAATTCCAAACACTTTCAAAATTCCTCCATAATTGTTTAAGATGTAAACAGAGTGGGTTTGATTTGAAACTCAGAAAATCAGAATCAGAGTCAGAAATGTTCGGAACGGAGGTGAATGGAACCAGACATCTGCTTCTAAAAGCTCCATCGCAGAAAGTTATTCTATGAAATCAGGAGCATCCGGAGCTTTTATAATGATGGGGGGGGGGATTATAATGGTTTTGGAGCCCATGCATGAAATGGGATTGAATGCAGAGGCAGCACAGTGGTTCAGTGGTCCTGGGTTTGATCTGTGGCCCAGCCTGGCCACTCTTCCACACTCTTCCCTCTGTGTGGGTTTCGTCTTGGTACCCTGATTAAGGATAAACAGTTTAGATAATGGACGGATGGTTATGAATGTGCTGTCTGATGCCTGAGACACTGTTTATTAGACTTTTGAGAAGCTTTTGACCTAAAACTAAACCCATTCATGGTGGAGGGGTACACACAGGGTGTAATGAGGCAAAATAGTCCTCCCCAAAAAAACTGAGAAGACGTGTAGCTTCACTAGTGGGTTTGGAGAGGAAATAAAATGTATGCATTTGTGTTGGAAACCTTGTGACGCTCCATTCGCCACCACTTGTCATGTTTCTTCTTTATGACTGAGAGTAAACCCTTAGTCTTCAGGATGTTTGTGCATTTAGTCAAAAGAAGAAAAACAGAAAAGTGAGGGGGAGAAAGTGAGCCCACGCGGACGTCTGTCCTTCAGTGCTTCTAAAGGTCCCCTGTGTTCCCTGTAGGGACTGAAAGACATGCGCCGCTTCAGACCCCCGTGTGTGAGGGGCTTTGCTGTGGTGGTGGGACCAAAACAACAGCAGCAAAGAGCAGCCTTTTAGCGGCACAGCCCCAGCACGCAGCCCTGATAATGATAAAATGACACCAGCCCGACTCTCTAATCTGCCACACTAACACACACTCAGATTTACTCCGTTCCTAGAAGATTCAGCGGCTCCGTCGCGAAATTAGGCCGCGTTGTCTCTCAAGCGGCGCTTCATGAAGAGAACAATCATTTTGTTTTCCTAGGTAACTCTGGCGTCTCTGCTCAGTAACATGATCACCGTTCCTCACTTTCCCTCCAAAAACATCTTTCTAACGGGGGCAACAAAGGCCCGTTGCCATGGTTACTGACAGGGTGTTTTGGGGCCAGTGTGCTGTGGGAGACAGCCATACAGAAGGGACAGATTTGGTTCTGAGAGTAATAAGTTCTGAATCACTTTTTCACATTTTTTGTTTGTCTTTCTTCTCTCTTTGCTTTCCTCCATCTCTTCACTTTGCTCTCGTTCTCCTCTTCTCTCTCAGGGATGTGGCTCTGATATGTAACGTCCACAGTATATAATGTCCACAGTAAAAACTGCCCAGAGCAGGAAACACTGAATTGTAGAAAGAACATTCGCGCATGGAATATAAATGGAAACTAATATATATAGAAACTAATCAGTTTACGATGTCACAAACACATTTTGAAATCTTTGCCTGGTCAGCATGCAGCA
The DNA here is from genome assembly GCA_037577275.1 of Bryconaethiops microstoma. NCBI lineage: Eukaryota > Metazoa > Chordata > Actinopteri > Characiformes > Alestidae > Bryconaethiops > Bryconaethiops microstoma. The sequence continues at coordinate 5,625 of JBBJLS010082838.1, forward strand.
GTTTCACCCTGGCCATTCATGCTAAAGCTATAAAGAGTGTTTCAACCCAGGCTGAATGGAGCACAGTACAAGGCAGTCAGAATAGCACAGAAAGACAGAATAAAAATATTTGATTGACTATCAGAGTCTGAAAGATCTTTTATTTCGGAAAAAAAAAAAAAACACTCGTCTCGTTTACGTGATACGGTACATCAAAAATGTAGCCCTCAAGCTAACAAAAATGAGTTAAAAAAAACAAATGTTCATTGTTTTTAGTTGTATCTATACCGGTCCGTGAAAATATTGTTTTACGTGAAACTGGTCCATGGCGCAAAAAAGGCTAGGAGCCGCTGGTCTAATGGGGTGTTACAATCAGTGCACTTTTGCTTTGGACGGGCTTATTGCTCCTTCTTTGTTCGTTGCATTAGCATCGACCTCATCCATCAACAATACTGGAAAATCTACAGTTAATGTGGTCAGTGGTGTGAGATGTTAGCTCAGCCGTTTGTGTGTGTGTGTGTGTTGCCAGCCGGCGTGCCAGGAGCAGGCTGGTACAGTGCAGAAGTGCAGCAGATTTACAGCCGCCTCCTCCCCGTGTGTGTTTATTCTGCTCAATTTACAGGCCGTTCACAGAGGAGATCTACCGGCAGAGGAGCCAGCGCTGCAAGCACAAATGAGACTGGAGTGTGTTTGCTTAAGGATCACACCGGACGGCCCGGACGCCCCCTCCTCTCAGCGGTATCCACTAATACTGCTCATAAAATAAGCTTCCACACACAAAGACGTGGAGAAGAGGATGGAGGAGTCTGATGCAAATGTCATCCCTTGCTTATCTCCAGTGTTCACGCAGCCACTCTTACCTTGAATAAAAACCCTGTTAGACCCATTTTAGCCTCTTGTGAGTCTGTTGAAAGAGGGAACATGTTGATCACGGTTTATTATTTCTCTTTATAAAGCCGTCCCCTGAACTCTCAGGGCAATTAGAGACCAACTGTGGATTATAGATTTATAGATAATGCAGGTTTATATGAGTGTTATTCAACACCAGCCACTCGTGGAGCGAATAACTTCAGCTCTTTGGCTCAATTAAGACAAAATTCAGTGCTCATGCATTTCTCCACAACAACAGAAACTAATTAAAATGTCTCATCTGATCATGTGTAGAACTACTGCTCTCTATCAGTGTCGGTGTAAACATACAGTGCCATGCAAAAGTCTTATACATTTGAGAAAATTTTATTTAAAACCTGTTTAGCTGAGCAGTATGTTTTTAAAAGCTAATATTAGAATGTATACCAATAATAGTATTAGTGATTTTATGTTTGTCTATGCTTGCCAGAAGTCCGTATTTTTGCCAGAGCCCATTATTACATTGTAATTCTCATCAAATACCTCAAATACCTGGTTCAGCTCAATTGATACTTCATTAGATTAAATCAGGAGCTGCTGATGGAGTCAAACAAATCCATGCAAAGGCTGGAGGCATCGAGGAATCTGGAACCGAACAGCTCACAAAACAACTTTTTATAAACGAAACACATCTGTTATTTCATGCTTTCTTGTTTGTTTGCATTTATTCTAATGTTAGTACCTTACTATTAATGTAAGTCCCTTACTGCTCAAGTAAATGGCTTTAAACAATTTGTACAAGTGTCTAAGACTTTTGCACAGTTCTGTACACTAAAAGAGTGCATACCCCCTTTGTGAGACATGGGTTTACCCCCTTTGTGAGATTATGCCAGTCAAGGTTCTGGGAAACCCCACTGAGGTTCACCTCCCCATCCAGGTAAATACACCACTTTACAAAATGAGTCCTTGGACTAGACTCCTAACTCTACACACACCACCATCTGTAACAGGGTCACACAGTGACTGGTTAAAATTTGTTAAATTAAGTGATGATAAACTCTGTGTCTCCTTTAATTTGGCCATTAAAGTAATTAATCTAATGATGAACAGGACTGATACGGTCATATGAAGCAGAAATGGGGACTGGAACCAGTGACTTAATTGACTTGACTCGGACACACCTTTACCTGAGAGCCGAAGCCGACCTGTATGAGTCAAGCAAGGTAATTGTCTTTTCAGCTATATACACAGTACACAGTGAAATGAAATGTGCCGGCAGGACCATGGAGCAACACGAAGAACTAAAAACGGAACAGCACAAAAGGAGAGAAGATCAAATGCAGAGTGCAGGAAGAGCAACGGAGAGATTACAAGAAAAATTTAGTAAAAAAAAAAAAAATTGAAAATTTAGTGCTGTCAAGTGTTTTCATGAGTACACTGTTACAACAGATACTGTATTCTAGCAGCAGGGTTGTTAGGTGTGCAAAAATGCAGAATAGAGATAAACCAGCAAGAAACCATTGTGCAAATAATAATAGCAGCAGGACAGAGAATGTGCAGTATATAATAAATACAGGCATGACATAAATGAGACCACTTATCCCTTTTTTCTGTTCCCTGTTTGTACAGTTTGCAGCAGTGTGTGTGTCTGTAAAATGCACAAGTTGCTATTTTTTTCTGAACTATTGCAATGTGAGCTGTGTACAAAATAAAAAATGCCTCCATATGAGTTGCGAGTGCAGTAGTGTTTGTAGAGCAGCTTTTCTATGTGCTGTATTCCAGCAGCTTCACTCCTGATTCAGTTTCTGATGGGATGAAATACTCACACATGCACACAATGTGCTCTTAACATCACTATTTTATTTGCTGCTATTGTAAAATATTGTAAGAGTGTTGTGTAGTCTAACATTTCCGAGGTATAATGCATTATATGTATTATTTTTACATTTTTTCCAAACATGTTTTTGTTTGGAATTTTGAATCAAATGTGGTCAATAGTGTATAAAACAATAGTGACATACACATTTTACACAAACACACTCCCACAAGTTACAAAATGGCTGTAGAGGGGTAGTACGGGACCAGACGCTGTGGAAACGTGTCCCGGACCACAGATGCTTTTTTGGGTTTTTTTGTACAGACATGTCCACCTTTTTGGAGCACGATCAACCAGCTCAGCTCAACAGCGGTGTTTCTGCACTGTAGATGCATCACCAATGGTGCTGATGTAGGACATCTAGGGATGTAACGGTACATCTATTGGTTCCGAACCGTCATGGTACATGATGTCGTATGGAGAATACATGGTACGACGGAGAAGGCGCGATTAAAGTAACGCGGAACTAAATTTACAAACGTGAGTTTCATATGGAAACATTAAACAGCGACCTTTAAAAAGTTTAGCTTCAATCGTAGATCGGACAAAGACGGCGTTTGCTGTTTTCACTACATAATGGATGAAAATGTGAAAATATTCTTGTGGCTTATTTTTGTAAAAAAAGAAACTAAAGTTGCCAGTTGGCAAAAGAATACCTTACCTGCCATCTCACTAACTTTCTTTTAGGTAAAACTAATGTTAATTGCTAATTTCTATTAATAACACAAGATGTTTCAGTTGTTTTTTGTCATCCATACATGAAAATATAAACAAGTGTGTGTGTGTTTTCTGGTTAAAACACTGCAGTTTATCTAAAATAAATGAAAACAAACCAACTTATGCTTTAGAATTTTTCGTTACTTAACTTCGCTGTATCGGAACCGTACCGAACCGTAATGTCAGAACTGTAGTGTGAACCGAACTGTGACCTTTCTGTACTGTTACATGGGGAATTAGGTCAACAGTTGTTGTTGTATTTTAAATTTTTTTAACCTGTGAAGTCAGGAACCAAGCTGCACACACACACAGCTGAGAGCGATACACTGCTTGTAAAGGAGTTAATGGGGTCATTAGTGTGAGGAGCGAGGAGCCACGCAGCAGAAAATGCTCTTTAAAAGGGCATTTGAACTTTATAGATCCATTAATCAGGCCATTAATCTCTAATACTGAATGCAAACACACTCCATACTGCAGCAACTCGCACAAAAACACGTACTTCCTTTAAACCTTAAGTGTTTTTATAGTAATGCATGTTAACAAATATTTGGGCCGTTCCCTCAAAGCACTCCAGCTCACTCCGTCCACTCACATCACAACAGGGGTTCCCATCAGTCACTTCTACAGTCCAAACGAAAAGAATGTGTGTGCATGTATTTGTTCATTTGTTTTAGTGAACACACACACGGCAGTGTGCTCTGCGGGGCTGTTGTTGGTAAAGCTGGGCTTAATGGTTTAACATTAAGAGTCGGATGAAGTAATGTCCTGTTTGCTTTGGCTTACAACTCAACTGCCTTTATCTCTCTCTCTATTGTGTGTGTGTGTGTGTGTGTGTGTGTGTGAGAGCTGATTGTTTCTTTACTCAGAAAGAAATATCTCTCTTTCACACACACACACACACACAAACTCTCTGTCTCTCTCTCTCTCTTTGCATGTCATTAATCTAGTCGCACCTTTTTTTATTTTCTCTAGAAAAAAAAATTCAGAAATTCTACCAAATTGGGCTATTTAGACTCCGCCCTCCCTCATCACAATAGCTGATCGGCTGAAATGCTATGATGAGTTATACACATCCTACCGGCACTGAAACTTTGATATAATATGGAATATTTACATGATCTACAAGGATAAGAAAAGCTCATGACAGATTTCACTTTAATGACTAAATAGAAAAAAAAAACGCATCCTGGTTTCGCTGTTATTGTAGTTGTCGTCAATGATAATGATGGTGTATTTACTTTGTGTCACTGTATACGTTCTGTGTATTTTGCTTTTATTTACACTTTTTAATGTAATTCAATGAAAGTTATAGCTGCATATATAATTAGCATAGAGTAATCTTTGTGGAACAGTGACACAAAAGACAGCTGAGTGAAGAGAGGCTGGAAATGAATTGTGACTTTTTGGTGGGTGGAAAAAAACAACATTTGTTAAGTGGAGCTGGTGAAAAAATAAAATAGAAGAAAATACAGGATGTGAGGCCATTAAGTTCAAAAACAGTAATATATTATTATATTAGTAGTTTTAAAAAAACATTATTCTAAAACATTTAAAAGGCATTAAAACAAATGTTTTTATGCGTATTAAAATGAGTCACAGCAGATCACCAGCCAAATTATCCACCCTTATCTAAACGGGTTTGATTTTTCATAAAATATATAATAACATATGTCATTGTGAGAGTCTATGCATGAGGAATCTCTTATTTTCCCTTTTTGGGGGCCTTAAAATTATTAAAATGCTTTGAATTTGCTTTTAAATCGTGTGGTTTAGGTGCTGAATAGTTCAGTTGCATCTATTTTAATGCTAAAATTGAAATGTTTTTGTTTTTCTGAGCGACGGTTGGGTCCAGATTGACGCTTGTGCATCCTCTTGTGGTTCCAGCAGGCCCTGCATCTCAGTGTTGCATTTTACTGCCTGAGCAGGTAAACACACCACCAAAAGAGCATCTGCCCTGGTTAAAGCTTCACAAGGTCTACCCTGACTCTGGGGATATAAAAATCATTTAAAAAAGGTGCATCTGGGAGTAGCATATACAACACCAAAGTCCTTAAATAATTGTTTAACTACTAAGTAATTAGTAAATGCTTAAATAAGATAAAGTTGACCCCTGTTGCGAATTTTGGGTTCCTCCTTAAGTGGTGCAGCACTTACAATGTAACTTCTGGAAAATTCAACACAGAAGTAAAAAAAAATAAAAAATAAAAAAATAGGTCTAGTCTGACATCGGGCTGCGTATTTCCATGGCAACAAGACTCTCATCCGTAACTAGACGGGTTTAATTAGACATTAGTCACCATGGCAACGCTTAAACCTGACACTGTCCCTGCAGCCACGTTGGTTTACCCAGCGCAGTGTGGAAGCAGCTCCTTCCCCAAGTTTCCCCCCCTGTAAACACAGTTCTCTCCTGCTCCATCTCAGCAGAGAGCTGGAATGACGCACGAAGAGCTGGAGCGAGTGTGTGAGAGGCTGGGTGGGCAGCCCAGCCCCTTTCAAACCTCTCTCTCACACACACATTCTCTCATTTGGCTTGTGTTGTGGTGGGAGGAGCTCCAGGTCTAGTATAAAAGCACCATCCTCAGAGAAGAAGGACTCAGAGTCAGAGACTTTAGCAAGTGCACCACCTCTCCTTCTCTCATTCAGAGCTTTTTTTCTGTGGAGCTACACACCATGATCAAGAAAATGTCACCCCCCGAGAACGACTTTGACATCCCTGCCAAGAACTGCTACAGGATGGTGATCCTGGGTTCCACCAAAGTGGGCAAGTCTGCAATCGTGTCCCGGTTCCTCAACGGCAGGTTCGAGGAGCAGTACACACCCACCATCGAGGACTTTCACAGGAAGCTCTACAGCATCAGGGGAGATGTTTACCAGCTGGACATTCTGGACACCTCTGGAAACCATCCGTTCCCCGCTATGAGGAGACTGTCCATACTTACAGGTAAATAGGAGCATGCAAGATGTTCTTCAAGCATTCTTTTGTTTCTTTGATTGTTGATGCTTGAGCCATGTGTAAGAAACAACCCTTTGCAAAAAATCCTTATACTTATCATCCTCTGAAAGGTTCCCAAGAGAACCAAAACGAGGGGAAAAATGAACGACTTGAGAGCGTGCAGAACCAAGACAATAATTTGAATGCTCGTATTATCTGAATGGTTATTCATGATATAGCCTGAAGTACATCTCTTTACAGAAATATTTTAAAATACTTTGCATAGCACCAGAAAGGATTCTACTGTTGTTGCAAACCACTACTTTTGGTGTTATACAGTGTGCATTTCTGCAGTGTGGAGTGATCAGAAACTCATTTGCAAATTCAAATAGTGCAAAAAAATAAATAAATAATTTTTTTTTAAAAACCAAGAGCCTACACTAATGATGGCATTCACTCAATCTCACGCTTCTTCTTGTCCACAGGCGACGTATTCCTCCTGGTGTTCAGTCTGGACAACCGAGAGTCCTTTCAAGAGGTGCAGCGCCTGAAGCAGCAGATCTTCGAGACCAAGTCCTGCCTTAAAAACAAGACCAAGGAGAACATGGATGTGCCGCTGGTCATCTGCGGCAACAAGGGCGACCGCGAGTTCTCCCGCGAGGTCCAGCGTGAGGAGATCGAGCAGCTGTTGGCCGGAGACGAGCAGTGTGCCTACTTCGAGATCTCGGCCAAGCGCAACACGAACGTGGACCGCATGTTCCAGACGCTCTTCACCATGGCCAAGTTGCCCAACGAGATGAGCCCGGACCTGCACCGTAAGGTATCACTGCAGTACTGCGACGTGCTGCACCGCAAGTCGTTCCGCAGCAAGAAGCCGAAGGATGGCGATGCATATGGCATCGTGGCTCCCTTCGCACGCCGCCCCAGCGTGCACAGCGACCTGATGTACATAAAGGAGAAGGCCATAGGTGGTGGCCAGGGCAAAGACAAGGAGAGGTGCGTGATCAGCTAAGGACTGTCCTGGCTGGAACTTTAAAAACTCAGATGCTGCCACGACGGCACCGAACGGTTGAGCTGCAGGCTGACAGAAGTGCCTGCTGCGGAGTTTCCGGGTGACGACGCCAGAGAAGCAAGTGCACACAGGGTGGAAACGTGGCCCTGCCAAAGCAGAAGTGCGTGTTGATGTCCCCGAGACGTGTACATTCGCAGAATGTGACTGTGTTACATTTGAGTCAGAGCGCTGTTATGTGGCTTTCATTTTTTGTGAGAAAAAAAAAAAAAGAAAAAGAAAGAAAGAAAAAAAACCATGCATGTTACACCTGCCTTTAAAAGATTTGGTGGGAAGAGACCGCAGTTGAAGTGCCATGTTGAGAAACTGTTTACATTTTGTCATAAAATAATTGAACTTGAATGTTTGTTGCTTTTGGAACAAATTTTTATCGTGAATGTATATTTATTCTTTTATGTCACTGTAAACTTTTGCAAATAAAAAAAAAAAATGAAATAAACAACTTTTTCAAATGTCAATTTTTTCACTCCAATCATTACTCTTCTTGAACAACCCAGACTGACTTACTGTGGGCTGTCAAAAAAGGGACCAAACATAATGAACCATAGATCCAAGTCATTGCTCCACCTCAATGAAGAGCAAAATGTGGTACGCAAAGTTTTTGGGATGTGTTTACAATAAACAAAATTTGCACGATTTCTAGAGTTGTTAGCTTTGTAGCTCCAATTCTAAACTATAGAAGCAAAATTTGGACTCTGGACACGTCTTGGCTAGTTGACCACATCTTGTAGAAGTGGAGAAATGTGGACATTTTTTTTTACTTCTGCTATAGTGGAACTGTCTGGCTTCTCAATTAACCCAACTCAACTATATTTATGTCTTTCTTGATCAGCCACCTTCTTCAGGGGAAAAAAATTAATTAAAAAATCTGAATTCAGTAAGTACTGAGATGCATCCAGAATGTAACTGCCAGCCAATCCCCAGTGTATCTTATATCTAAATACTCTCGCACAGGTGGCCTATATCTTTAGCACCTGACTCGGCACATGCCACTCTGAATCACGTGCGTGAGAAAAATGAAAGATCTCACAGCTATTATTCACATCTCAGGAATTCAAATACGTCGAAGGTCAATTCATGTTTTTTTCCTCACTTGTGTCCAGAATCATCCTGCAGAGAAATGCTCCTCTAAGGATTTAGACCCCAGTGGTAGTTCACCAATGCGGCACAGAGATCCGCTTCATTTCTCCGAAGACAAAGTAAAATTGATCCTAAAGACTTTTGGTCATCACAGTGAGTGAGAAGCCTACACCCAACTTTGCATATAGACCAGATCTGTGTGAGACGAGGTCCGTGTTATACATCCGGGGTCTGGCACAATTACGGTGGTGAAATGTTCACATTTCCATGATTTAAAATGACCCTGTTTATAATTGGATGTATTCTAACATCTCCAATAAGTTTATGGAGACAAACCATTACTAGATATGAAGCCAAGCTGACAATGTGACATCCAGACCAATCCTGGACAAAGTGTCTGAATCCACATTATATTACTGCAGTACCCTGGTTATATAATGATTAAGTGTGAAATCAGACTTCTATAACCCTAATAATTGCATAACACCCACCTTAGCAAATACTGAAACAACAGAGGCCCTGAATGTAGGCTTAGTGTGTCAGACTAAACATTTACTACAAACATTTACCGCGCAATTATCACTAAACAGTAGCACACTGACTATTAAATGGGTTTTCTTTATTAGAGACAGCTTCACAATCAAATGAACCAAAAGTCCACTTCCACATTAAAATGTTTGATGAGAGCAATACCACCACAGTCAGAAACGCACCCAAACTGGTCCTCCTCTTCCGATAGACGACTTCTTCAATAAATAATCTGTCCTTTTTTGTTCTGGCTTCCTCAGGAAGGTTTCGGGACATCAAACATGCAAAGGCCCTTGTACTTGTGCAAGAGCTGGTTCTTGGTACGAACCTGGTCCCTGAGAGTCTGCAGCCTGTGTTGCTGCGCAACAGGACTTGCGTCGATACCGGGCATAGCCAAAATCTGCTCCCGTGTCTCCTGGAACCGCGCCCTCAGTCTGTTTAACTCCTGGTGAACATCCTGATTGTCTTTATCCATGCTGCGGGCCAGAGACGAACCAGGTTAGTGTTAATGCAAACCAGAGGCAAAATTATTAAAACAGTATGAAAACCGCAAAAGCAAAAAAGCAGGTCAGTTTGTCGAAGCCATGGACGCTGAACTAAATTAATTACAACTGAATGCTTAATAGTTACCGATGGTACAGACGCATGATTTATTATTCTGCTTCTACCACTGAGGTCCCCTTGAGCAAGGTACCATACCCACACACTTCTCCTCAGGCACTGGGTCCTGGGTGCCCACTGCTTCACTTGGTGAATGGTTTAAATACAGACATTTTTCACACTGTGTGCTGTGGTGTGTTCACGACTGAATAAAAAGGGGCCACTTTACTTCAAACCAAAGTGACCCCCTATAGTCTTGCATGAACACACCACAGCACACAGTGTGAAAAATGTCTGTATTTAAACCATTCACCAAGTGAAGCAGTGGGCTGTGTCACTGGCAGTCCTGGAATTCAAACCCACAACCTTCCGACCGCAGGGGCAACTCCCTAACCACTTGGCCACCAGCTGCCAAGGCCAGTTTTGAAGAATATAATTAAAATACTAGGTGTGAGCACTTTAGAACTGAGCTGAAAGAAAATAAAGCAGTTATTCAGCAAATCTGTTTAAAAAAATAGTATAACTACTTTGGGAGCTACTTTTTCTTGCGGTGCGTTTTAATGATTTTAAGGTGGAATATTCGGACGAAAAGCACTCAGAGGGGTCTCTGCCCTGAGAGTCTGGGTGTGAACAGGTTTTCCTTCACTAAAGTGAGTTTAACCGGCCGCCTCAGACTGCTGTTAGCTAACAAGCTAACGAGGACACAGCAGCTGAAGGAATTTATCACACATTTACTCCGTATATTTCACTCGTTCCACACAAAACACACTCTTTACTGTCCAGACGCGTAAACAGAATCGCTCCTACCCTTTAATGACATCGTGTATCAGCGGTAAAAAGGAGAAATCTTCAGCTTCTCCCACAGCCATGTCTGCTGTTCCGGACCCTCTCTGCGTCATCAGCACGCGCCCTGCACGCTGATTGGTACATTTCACTCAGCCTTAAATCCAATCCCTAATAGTTTATTGAAGATTAATAATAATTATAATATTATTATTATTATTATTATTATTATTATTATTATTATTATTATTATTGTTATAGAACTGAGGCCCAACCACTTTGTGAAATCCTAATTAACTGGATAACCACTAATACGACTAATACTCGTGTTTCTTGTACTCCTCACACTCTGTTTATTTTGTCTTCTCTGCTTTTATGCTGTCTTGTGCTGTTCTGTTTTTGTTCTTGTGTTGCTCCATGGTCCTGGAGCAATGTTGTTTCATTTGTACTGTGTATAAACACTATATGGACACACCTATTGGGACACACCTGTTTTTCAGGGTTTGGGCTAGGCCCCTTACTTCCAGCGAAGGTCAATCTTAATGCTTCAGCAGTCCAAGACATTTTGGACAACGTCATTCTTCCAACTTTGTGGACACAGTTTGGGGAAGAACCTTTTCTATTCCAGCATCACTGTGTCTCAGTGCACAAAGCAGCTCCATAAAGACGTGGCTGGATGAGTTCAGTGTGGAAGAACTCGACTGGCCCACACAGAGTCCTGACCTCAACCCCATCCAGCACCTTTGGGATGAACTGGAACAGAGATTGTGAGCCAGACCTTCTCATCCAACATTAGTGTCTGACTTCATAAACGCTCTACAGAGTGAATGGGCACAAATTCCCACAGAAACTCCGAAATCTTGTGGAAAACCTTCAGAGAAGAGTGGAAGCTGTTATAGGTGCAAAGAAGAGACCAACTACATATGAAAGTCTATGTATTTGAATGCAATGTCATTAAAGTCCTCGTTGGTGTAATGGTCAGATGTCCCAATTTTTTAATTTGTCCAAATAGTGTTACTATGATTACTTAAACATTCGCAGGTGAACTGAAACAAAAGCTATCTCAGAGTATTTCTGTACATATATTCTGTTCTATATATTCTCTATATACTTTGAACATAATTTATTTAATGCTCCTGTGTTCCTCCCATTTTGTGGCCAGTACAGATATAGATAATTTTAAGTGGCTAATTAGTTGGACCACTACTATTTAATGAGGAAAAGTATAAAAACCACTGCTGTAATCAACACAATCCTCTAGCAGTGTGATTAGTTGGATGGCAAAACATTACTAGAAGTACGTAAAAGGTAATTACTGCCTTTCTGTTAAAGAGTGAACAAGAGATTTTTTTTTTCTTTTCATTATTCAAGTTAGGAGAAATTAGGAGAAACGTTGTCAGCAATTCTTAAAAAGGATGGCAAAGCTGTTCAGTTCAATATTTGCGCCTATAAAAGATAAAACCTGAGAAACTAAACATCTTTCCAGTGGTCTCTTTTTTTTCAGAAGCTGTATATATGATGATTTTAATATTAAATTCTAATCATTTTATATGGTCACCCTCCTAAATTGTAATAAGCTCTCTAAATTAAAACATCAGTCATTATTAAAACATTAAATGAAATAGTACTGATGAAATAGTGACTCATTAATATGTGTAAAAGACCAGTTGGTTGCCACTCAGCACTCACAGGGTCCCTCGCAGGCGGCATGATTGTTTGCTAGGATGCACTCAGGCCTGCTGTTATGTGGGAGTTACATAACATCTGGTTCCAAAAAGTCAGAGCAACCCATGACCTCTGCAGAGCGCAGCCTCGTTCTGGTCAGATGGGGAACAGTGAAGTGCACTATAGGCAGAGGCGGATAGTAACGAAGTACATTTTCTTGAGTACTGTACTTAAGTACAGTTTTTAAGTATCTGTACTTCACTTGAGTAGTCTCTTTTTTTTTGGAAACTTATAACTTTCACTTCACTACATTAGAAAGATAAAGCCATACTTTTCACTTCACTACATTTCTATTAAGGTTCTCGTTACTCGTTACCTTCAGTTCTGAAAGTGGGTGTTATTGTCTCAATTTTCTAAAACGTGATTGGTTTTTAGCAGATGACAGCCTATCAAAAATCACCAGTTGTGTTACGTCACATCTGTACGCTGTAACACTGCAACGCCAGCATTTCTTAAACACGGTCAATCAGTGGCGGGAGAATGGACGGAGATGGAGACGGAGACTCTTCATGCCCGCATCCGTGGCCATATTTAGAGTCGATATTTAAGTTACGGAAAAGACAAAAAATTAGTATCGTTTTAAGTGTGTGTGCCATTCCAGCTGCATTTACAGTGGTTCAACTGTCAACTTCGTTCAAATATGTAGTGCATACACAGACCTTTTGTGTAGGTGTGTAGTGTACAATTAATAAAAAAAGACTGGTTTTCTTTATCAGTTTCGAGTTGTGTTTCATTCTGTAACATTCTACCTTATTCCTTATGCTACATCTTCTACAAGCAAGTTCTTGAAGTGTATTGAAGTGTGGTGGCAATAAATCAACAATGCAGTGAAATATGTACTTTCAATACTTAAGTATTTTTGGAAGCAAGTACTTCAGGACTTTAATTTAAGTGAAATTTGACTGTTTGACTTTCACAACATTTGACTAGTGGTATCTGTACTTTCACTTAAGTAATGAAGTTAGCTACTTTGTCCGCCTCTGAATATATCATTATTATTGTATGTCATATTATTGTATATCAAACATGTGTGTTTGTGTGTGCTTTTCAGGTGTCCACACTGAAGGAGCAGTTACAGCATGAGTTGCGACGCAGGCAGCCGTCTCTGGGGCCGCTGATCTCAGATCAGCCGAAAGCGATAAACACAGCAGTCCTACCAGCTCCCAGACTCTCACAGAGCTGATCTTGGATCAGCGTACGCCACTGAAGGCACACTCTCAGACTCTCAGTGTCTGCCTAGTAAACACACAGTGCTGATCTCAGATCAGCCTCTGCTGAAACACACAGGCCCATCACACCTGTCCCCCCCCAGCACAGTGCAAAAGGAATGGACCCAGACGGCTGTGTTACTGCCACAGCCCAGGCTTAAACTTTTTGTTACACCAGTTTCAGTCCAAACCAGCACAGGACCGACAGAACTGATCTCAGACCAGCAGGTAAAGGCAGCTTTTTACAGCCAAACTGACAAGTCTTACAACACCGAAGAACTTTAATCACACACTTCTGTACAGTGGAGGTGAATGGAACCAGACGTCTCCAACACAAATACAGCTGTTTTATTCACTGTTGACCCCCAGAGAAGCGTCACGTGTTTATATGGATGTTAATGATGGTGAAATGGTGTAGAATGTGAACTAAATCACTATTCTTTGGGGACTTTTTGGCCTCACGATGTCCTGCATGTATCCCTCCACCATAAACGGGTTTAGTTTTAGGACCAAAATCTTCTCAAAACTCCGGTGGAACGTCTCAGGTGTCAGATGATGGCACAACTATAACCGTTTGATGTAAACTTTCTGTGAGGGAGATTTTTGAGGCAGATGTTCTGACTCAGATAATATCAAACTCACTCTGTGTACATCATGACTACTTAATTATGGAGAAGAATTTAGAAAATTGGTGAAATTTCTCTTTTGGGAATAGATATTCAGGAATAGTTGAGATATTTATGAACTGAATTATTTTTTTAATCAGTTTAAAAGCATGGCATTTATAAGTAGGACACACCAAACCTAAATGATATTTTATTTTTATTATTGTTATTTGTAATTTTAGAGAAAAGCAGCCTGTTTCTCTGATGTTTCTTTGACCGTTTGGTCGTTAAAGTTGTTTACTGCATGTTCTGATGTGAATGTCTTATCATGAGAATGTGATCTAAGTCATGTCTTCAATGACCAAATAACACCAAACACCCTCCCCATCCCAGACACTTACATATTCTTTTACACTTTATTTTTATTTTTTATTATTAAGTATTTTAATAACAGAATAAAGTGTATGACCCTCAAATCAACATGAGTGTAAGACCATGGTGGTCAGAAGATACAGGCAGTGGTGGGTGAAGAATATCTTTGGAGTATTTAAAAGATATACTTAAAATTGATAATTGATTTTAAAAAAATATAAATGGGCTGTCTAGTGTGCTCACCACAATTATTACACCACAAGAAGGAGAAGTGTGGGCCAGAGGCATTGCTGGGGGTCAATACATGTAGTTAGGCTTTAGTTTGATGTGTTTTGAGGAGGAGGGGCACTGCATGTCTGTGATGACCACAATGTTGGCTATTTTATACTATTATTATTGCATTCTAGGATCCCCCCTTCCAAAGGTCACCAGGCCTAATGCCCCCCCTCCACCAGAGGCCACACAGATCCACATGAGTCTCATTTAACAAATGTAAATACTCCAGTTTTAATATTTTAACCTGTTTGTTTTGTAGACACAAAACCTTGTCGTAGGTGTTATTTTCTGTTTCATGGTTTCAGACTACATTTAATCTCTTCCCCCTCCCCCCCATGTTCTTGACTTGTTTAAATATAAAAGATAAAACCCTCTGAACACTCTGCTTGTGCTGTTTATTATCATTTTCACACCACGGCTGGTCTGGTGGTATAAAGTGTTTATTGGTGTATTTGCTGGTGTTTTCTGGTGTGAATCGTCTACTGCTGTCCTCTGGTTCTGCTTCAGGATGGGGTCGTCTGGGCCGTTTGCTGCGTCGCTGAGACTGAGGGGAGTGTACAGTTTTGGGTATTGATCAGCCCTCTGTATTTGAAGTCAGTGCCCAGACACAACTGACCCTCAGTGATATCAAAGGTGTTCTTAAGGCCTTTGCTCAATTTGCCCTTAAGGGATGACCTGGCATCCCAGACGAGGGTCGACTGGGAATAAACACGGAGCGGAAACGGCCCAGAAAACATCCTGAAAGTGGAACCGCAGTTCTCACCAGATGAATTTAATGTTCACCCAGTTTGTGTGATGAGGGCTTGTTAACAACTGTGCTGATACAGTGGCTAAAGCACTCCCACGCTGCTCTTTTAGGCTGATCTTGGGTCGGTATTGCGTTTTTTGTATTGTTACTGTGGATCAGCATAAAGAAGCAACGCTCTGAGCTCTGCAGAGCCAGCCGGTCGCCAGATACAGCCCACAAACAAACAAACAAACAAACAAACACAACAGATCAAGGTACATGATACAGTAAAGCAGTTATTCAAAAAATATTAAAAAAATAAAAAAGTTACTATCTTGCTCCTGCTGATCCCCTGCTGCTGCCTCGTCTAGCACCATGGTCAAACAGATACGATAGCACCAGTGACTCCGGACGCTCGAAACGATTTGTAAAAGACTACAAAAGTAAATACATGTTTATATAAAGTCGTCCGACCCGCACTTCAGAGCGGAGCCTTTACATGACGACCGCGGAGATCCATAAAGGACCTTCAGCTGCAGGAGGGGCTTACAGGGTTAAAAAAAGAACAGGGAAACGAGGGAGGTGCAGGGGGAGCGGGAGAAAGAATATGAAGAGTAGAATGAGGAGTAGGAGCAAGATGAGGAGGAGCAGGAGTAGAACAAGGAGGAAGAGGAGAAGGAGAAGGAGGAAGAGTAGGAGCAGGCAGAGGATGTGGAGGAACAGGAGGGGGATTTTGATGAAGGTGAGGATGTGGAGGAATATAGTTTGCAGTGTGTGTTTGGGGTGGAGTAGGTGTGTGTAGCTCTGGTGTGGAGTATGGGGGGTTCTGTCCGTGCTCTGTGTTCCTCCATATCTACTGCTGTGAGGTTCACCTTTCCCGAAAGGTGGTAAGAATCTCATCCAGCCAGTAGATCTCAGTTTAAATCACACTGCCGTCATTTAACACATGGAATTTGTCTACAACCATGTATATTTGGTATGTGTCCAAAAGGTGAAGACAACATTTTGTTTTTGGAGAATTTTGATGAGTTAAACATAAGCCAAGAGAAATCAAGAAATGTTCAGTCTTCATTCTAGAAAAAAAGTAAACACTGTTTTAATGAGGGAACCAACTATACGTTCCCTCCAGAACTGTGACCCATCAGGACTGGCATCAACGTGGTGCGACCGCTGCTTTAGCTACTACAGATCAGGTCGGTTCCGCAACCACACTACTGGGCGCCGCTTCTTCTCCAAGGCCAATTGAAAATGTGGCGCGACACGTGTGTTATACCCCTTTCCATTCCACTTCTTTACTTTTCCATTGAACAATCAGGACCAATTTCTGATCGCGGACTAGTCGCCAGAGCAACGTCTACTGAGAGAGAGAGTAGGGATGAGTCACATTAGGAATGTATAGAGAGAGTTTCAGCACCGTGACGTTAGTTCACTCTGCCGGCTATGGCAGGCAGGAGGAGATAAACATGGAGCAGAAAGTGAGCAATGAAGCATGGGGCGCGTTTTGTCATGGACACGCATTCTAATTTTTGCCTAATCGAGCTAAGGTGGACAATTTACTGTTGTTTGTCGTAGTGTAAACTGATGTAGAGACTCTACAACCCGACCCTCACTCGTCCACAGCAGTAGCTACAAAAGAACACGTTTTCAGTGTTGCCAACTATCTCCCACAGAAAGTGGCTGAAGTTTACCCAGAAAGTCGCTAGATGACGACACATGCTAATTTGCATATAAATGACTCCATCACGTCAGGAGAGGAAGGAAAGGAGAGGTTTGGAAGGTGAAAGAGACGATGTTCGTGTTCGCGCGTGGCTTCTGAAAGAAAGATCTGTGTTATACTCATGAGAGGGATTTCTTTTTTACTTTGTTTGAAAATATAACAAATGCTTTTGCTTCTAATACAACTTGTTTTGTGAGTGGGTGAGATCAACCAAGAAAGGTTTATGATCGGTCAGTCGATGTGATCGTCATACTGCACGCACATGCACAGATCATTCCTTTTCCTGGGTCTCAGGTTAATCTGCAGGGAATATTGTCGTCAAAGGTTGTACAGAAAGTAGCTAAGATTTGTCAAAAATGTTGCTAGATTAGGCGCTTTTTTGGAAAGAAAGTCGTTAGAAATGGCGACAAAGTTGCTAAGTTGGCAACACTGCACGTTTCTGGGGCAGAGCTCGGACACTGACACTGAAATGATGGGTATGGTTTTCTTTCTTTGGGGTGTGGGTAGTGGCGTGGGTGTGGTCAGGCAGTATTTGGGCAGAGTCGCCGTGGCCTTTAACATCCTCCACAGCTCTTCACACAGCTGCTCCCCAGCACCGCACACTGGCCAGTCAGCGCCGCTACACCACAACGGGAGTACTGATCACGGCACAGGTCAGCTGCAGGACAGTCAGGAATTACACAACTTATTAGACACTCATTTATGTAGAGTACTACTATTCCTACTAATAGACGTATCAGTACCAACAAACATATCAGTGCTAATACTGCTAGACATACCAGTACTAATTCTAATCGATGTCTTAGTAGTAATGCTGATATTAGTATCAATATTAGTATTAATACTAACAGCCGTATTAGTACTATACTAATACACATATTAGTACGAATACTGATAGAAGTATTAGTACTAATATTGACAGAGGTATTAGTATTAATACTAATAGATGTATTAGTACTAATACTAATGCAGGTTTTAGGCAATCGGGGCTCAAATCTCTTAGATGCAGTCAAGAGTTTAGTTTTACAGCTCACAGACATTTTGGGTTTGTGTTTATAGTAAAAGATTTGGATGTCTATTGACTTCCGGCGTTAGCGACGTTAGCGTTGTAGCGCCAGTTGTGAACTAAAGTGTATCTCTGGTTTCTTTTGCTAAGCAGTTTCTTTAGGTTGCTTGAATAATAATAATAAAAAAAAACATTTGTCCAACAACACAACTGAATTTGGTCAGTGAACTGAAAATCTCTCTCACACACACACACACACACACACACACACGCCTCACCTCTGAGCAGTTCCTCATGGGCACACACAGTCCTCATACAGATCTCCTTATTTATAACATAAACCCTGCGCAGACTAGCGAGAGAGAGAGAGAGAGCAAGAGAGTATAGAAAAGAAAGAGAAGGGCAAGAGTGTTTGAGAGAAGAGGGTAGGGAAAAAAGAGACAAGGGAGAGATAGCGAGAGAGAGAAAAGGATAGAGAAAAGAAAGAGAAGGTAGAGGACAGAGAGAGAAAGAGTGATGTTAACTCAGAAAATCAGACAGTAGGAGAGAGATAATAAACATACAGCCATGGAAAAAAATAAGAGACCACTTTTCCCTGCATTTCTGTTCACTGTTTGTAAAATTTGCAGCAGTGTGTGTGTGTGTGTGTGTGTGTGTGTGTGTGTGTGTGTGTGTGTGTGTATGTAAAATGCCCAGGTGTCTATTCTTTTTTGAACTATTGCAGTGTGAGCTGTGTAAAAAATAAGAAATGCCTCCATATGTGTTGTGAGTGCAGTAGTGTTTGTAGAGCAGCTTT
>JBBJLS010082876.1:0-24461 GCA_037577275.1 Bryconaethiops microstoma
AAATTATCAGGGGTGCCCAAACTTTTGCACACCACTATACATACAGATATATATATATATATATATATATATATATATAAAATGTAGTGTGTGGCAGGGCACATTACCCTGCTGAAAAAGGCCACTGCCATAAACAGGTGTACTTCTTTTGTAGCAATGCTTAAGTAAGTGGTATGTATCAAAGTAACATCCACATGAATGCCGGGGACCAAGATTTTCCAGCAGAACATTGCCCAGAACATCACACTGCCAGCTTGCCTTCTTCCCATAACACATCTTAGTGCCATGTCTTCTCCAGGTAAGTGATGCACACACACCCAGCTGTCCATAGGCTACCTATCCTCCATGCACAGCCAGCAGCTATGCAATGTGTATGGTAACACCTTTCTATCATATCCAGCATGAACTCAGTAGCTCTTCTGTGAAATTGGTCCAGATAGGATATCTTCTGCTCTCCATGCTCAGCAATGAGCCTTGGTAGCCCGAGACCCTGTTACCAGTATACTGATTGTTCTTCCTTGGACCACATTTACATTGTACTTAACACTGTATCCTGGGTACGCCCCACAAGGTATGATGTCTTGGAGAGCAATTTGGCCCTTTCTCAGAATTGCTCAGATCCAAATGTTTACCTGTTTTGCCAACACGTCAACTTTCAGAACTGACTGCTTGCTGAGTAATATGTCGTCCCTTCCTTGACAGGTATCATTGTAATGAGATAACGTTTATATAGAAACACACACACACAAACTCACTTCCTGTCAACATTTGTGTTTGTGTGTACACAAGTACATTTAATGCAAAGCTTATTTATTTGGTTGTCAAGGTGTGGGAACACTCCCTCAAAACCTTTGCATAAGTCTGTGATGTCACAGGAGGAGTGCCACGTTTTTTCCCTTTGCAGCTCTGGCACTTTTACAGGCTTCAGAGGAGTAACAAGTGATCTTCAGTCCTCACTGCTGCGATATTGTACAGCAAATATTAGTGACTTAACTGCCGTAATTTTTTCTGGAATGGAATTCGAGGATTTAGAGTGTGAGGCTATGGACACATCAGATAGTCCTTGGTACTGGTTCTACAAAGCAGAGTGTGGCATTTGGCACAGAATTGAGGTACTGTCCAGTTTACATGTGTTTCTGTTCATAACTGTTTACAGCCAGCATGTTGTTTCACAAGGCTTTTTTTTTTTTTGGTCTCCTCACAGGATGATCCTGTAAACTTCCCCAGCAGCTCAGAACTAGACCGGTGTTACCTAAAAAACTCACAAGGAGTTTTGGACATCACTACATCAGGAGGCCACTTTAGAATTAATTTCTCAGGTAATACAATTTCACATGGGTTTATGACATTTAAAGTATGAGCAGTACTATAAAAAAATCACTTGCCTGTGTTTTATTTTGATTTCAATCATCAGCATGCATGCAGACCAACTTAACAACAGGGCAGACTAGACAGATACGGCGCTCTTCTGATACTGTATATGCTTTAAGGTAAGTGTTTGTGTGTGTTGAGTAGATTTAGCTTCTTTAAGTGACTGGTTGTCTTGCCTGTTTGTGAAGGAATGGAAACAAAGTTGACTTTCACTGAAATGAAAGTGAAAGTGTGTCTTGTGTAACAGATGTAAATGTGCTGACCAGGCTCAGTCTGTTCCAGCTCACTGGGAGAATGTCGACCCTATGAAACCTTATCAGGTATAATTTCCGATGAAAACAAAAGTTAGTGACCAGCCTTTCATTTATTTAATTTCCAATCAAAACAGTCACAGAATAACGATTTTCAGCAGCGGAAAACAAACCATACACGTAAACACAAAAATAAACCATAAAATTAAACAAAAATTGAACCCAATCTTTTTTCAGTATTTCTTGTCTACCCTTTGCTTTTTTAATTTTTTACTTATTTTTGCCTCCTTAGTTCTAAGATAGGAAAGTTGGACAAGTTAAAGTGACAGTAGGGAGCACAAAAGTGAAGAGTGGACAAATAAAATATGGACAGATTTGATCTCATACTTAATTTTGGAGGTACCTGTGTAATTTTCTATAAAATATATTTTCCCTCCTTCTTTTCCTGACACAAACAGAATTTTTTTTTTATTGATTATTCATTTCTGTCTAATTAATTATTAATGTCTGTTTTGATTGGACTGATGTTTGCTCAGTATTATAAAGGGTTTTATTTATCATTTTTTCTAGATTAGCACAAAATTCTAAAGACTGCCTTCTTTCCAAATCGGTCAATTTCACAGTAATTTATTGACAAGAAATTGTACCATCTAGTTTTGCTTCATATACTAAATACTAAATGCAGTCACATGATCAAATGATAAAGCCTTAGGCCCTTTGATTATAATTAAGTATGAAATCTTGACCAAATCTCTCATTCTGTATTGTCACAGTGGTGATGAAGTGTTGGTGAAGCACCACCAAAGCTCATTGAAAAAGACAAATTGTGTTTTAAAAGATTACTTTAAAAAGTAATCATATATATGAGTTTGGAATGATTTTTATTAATAATAAATTAGAATACCCTTTTAACCATAGTAAAGAAATCTGTACAGATCTGTTAAAGACTGTTAAAGACAAAGACTGCATTTATGCCTTTAATGTATCCCCTTAAAAGTTTTTCATATTAGCGATGAACAAATCAGACACTGGTTCACTCTTCACTAGGCCATTCAAGTGAAGGTGCACACAAACGAGTTCAAGGAAGTGGAGAAATACGTTCAACAAATCGGGCTGCTACAGAAACCCATTAGAAACCTTTACAGAATACAGAATGTGGACCTCTGGGAGTTGTATTGTAGGTATGCAAATTAATTATCAGTATAAATGTAATTTCCGACTAATGATTTCCACATATTTGGTTTGTATGTAATCTATGAATACATGTCTAATGAGATCTTCATGTATTGGGTTTTCTTCAGAAAAAGAGTTCAGCTGATGAGGATAAAAGGCCAAACTCACATTGAAGAGCAAAGGCTCTTTCACGGCACAAGGAGAGACAATGTGGACGTACAATTTTGACTGCAAGCTCTCTGACCAAAGAAGGAGAGGCCATGTTTTTGGTAAAGGTAGGTATAAAAAATCTTCCTATCATTAAAATTCTTTTTATTTTCAGCTACGATTACATAAGAACACCTGTTTTTTTTTGGTTTTTTTTAGGGACTTACTTTGCAAAACATGCATCCTATGCTGATAAGTACAGCTGCCAAGTTAAAAATGCCTTACAAGTTATGTTTCTTGCCCGTGTGACGGTTGGCAAATATAAAAGTGGGCAGCGTGACCTTTGCAAACCTGATGGCGACCTAAAAGAAAACATACATGACAGCTGTGTGGATGATGAAATGTGCCCAAATATTTTTGTTATCTTTGACTCGAACCAGATATATCCTGAGTATTTGCTTGAATACGGTAGGTAACTTTGTGACAGGTGTTAAAGATGACACTAATAGCTACAAACTTTGGTAGTAAACATGAACACGGAAAAAAACGGAGAACTCTGAGGTAAGTATTTATGGCAGTCCTTGACACTGGTGCAGAATTCAACAAATTTTAATATTTAGCTTTAGCAAATCAAACAGTTTAATTTGATGATCAGATAACAACACTATATGGACAAAAGTATTGGAACGCCGGACCATTACACCAACAGGGACTTTAATGACACTGCATTCAAACACAGACTTTAATATGGAGTTGGTCCCTACTTTGCAGCTATAACAGCTTCCACTCTTCTTGGACAGCTTTCCACACGATTGTGGAGTGTTTCTGTGGGAATTTGTGCTCATTCATGCTGTAGAGCATTTATGATATCGCAATCTTTGTTCCAGTTCATCCCAAAGGTGTTGGATGGGGTTGAGGTCAGGACTCAGTCCAGTCAAGTTCTTCCACACCAAACTCATCCAGCCACGTCTTTATGGAGCTCACTTTGTGCTCTGGGACACAGTCATGCTGGAATAGAAAACGTTCTTCCCCAAACTGTGTCCACAAAGTGTGAAGCATGGCGCTGTCCAAAATATCTTGGTCCGCTGAAGCATTAAGATTAGCCTTCACTGGAAGTAAGGGTAAACCTGAATTCAGTATTTAAGAGGTGTGTCCTAATACTTTTGTCCCTATAGTGTAGATGGAGTTCAAGTTAAATCATAATTATTCTAAATGTTCAGCAGGACTGGATATGCTGTGTGTCTTTCTTTTTACAGAAGATAGAAATATTAAATTATTATATCATGTGACTAGAAGGCTCTTGTTAATACATTATAAAGTCTAGCCTTTATCATCTGATGTCCCTCCAAACCCCTGATAAAGTGCTTGCCTATTTTTTAAAGGGGACATATTATGCAAAACTCACTTTAGTTATAATAGGTCTATACAAAACATGTTCATAAAGTTCTTTGCACAAAATCACTCTCACATAGAGTCTCACCAACTTTATTCTTTACAGTTTCAGTCCCTTTCAAAATGAGCCGTTTAAGGGCTCTGACCCTTTTATGCAAATAAGCCACGCCCCACCCATCACATGCTTAAGCTGCGCGTTTAAATTCTTGATTTTACATTAGAATCCATGTCCTTAACACCAGTGAAAGTGTTTCTTTCTTTCCTTCCAGCCATTCAATCTGTGACAGTGGTTCTAGCCTGTACGGTGACCAGGGTGAAGGAAGGAGGGGAGGGAGAAAGAGCGAGAGATACACTAGATGGACAGAAGTATTGGGACACTTAACAGCCAGAAAACAGCCCTATATGTTCGACCCTGAGTCGGACCCAGAGCCAGATGACCACAACACTTCATGAGTGACTTGCCTTTGCCTGTAGCCACAGCGCTCGGCGTCTCAAGCGTGCTCGTAAAAACAGCAGACAAAAATGGTGGATATTCAACTAATCTAGTGGGTGGGGCTCGACAGATAAGGGGTGGTTCTATGCAAATTTCCCTTATTCTGACATCAGAATAAGAGAGCAATCCAAACGGCTCATTTTGAAAGGGACGGAAACTGTCAAGAATAAAGCTGGTGAGATCTTTTTATGTTAGAGTGATTTTGTGCAAAGAACTTCATGAACATGTTTTGTATAGCCCATAGACTGATTATAACTTGTTTTTTTTCAAAAGTGAGTTTCGCATAATATGTCCCCTTTGAATGGCATTCCCATACAGAAAGATACTGCACTGAATCACTCTGGGACTGTTTTATCTTCATTTAATTATTGAAATCTCATGGCGTTAAAGTCTCACAGACGCAGTCCCTCAACATTCTTGACTCTGCAAAACCAGCATGATCAGTCAAAGTAGTCCTCGATGTCGATGTTTGGGTTCAGAAGCTCCTCACCATAAGAGGACAAGTCCATCTGGTTGAGAATGAGGTTTTCAAACGTCTCCTCCAAGTCCGTCTCTCCGATGAGGATGGCTCCCACCATGCGGCCTCCGCTCAGCACAACCTTCACATACTCCTGACCTTTAGTGCAGCGCACCAGCAGCTCATGATCTGAACCCAAGCCCTGCGCATTAAACTTCCCTAACAGCACCACCTGGGGGACGAACATGGAGAACATCAACACAAATCGCTATTATACAAGTCACAGAACGGTTGGGATGAGAGTGGGATGGGGGATGAAGAGAGCAAAAGGAAGCTGAGAATTACTGATCTATATGCAAAAAAAGTTCTGATTTCTGAAATGTAGCACAGTCCATTTCACAAAGAGTCATTTCTATAGCACAGCAATTTGCTTCACTGCAATTTAAAGCTAGCACTTTAAACCCCAATTTCAATCAGAGTCACACTCTGACATTATAGTGCTACACACCATACTTTTCGAATACAAGTAAGCGAAGACAGTCAAGTTACAGTTACAGCATTTGGACCAAAGTTTAACCCAAGATATTCCAGCCTGCCCATTACTTTAAAAATACCACAGTGAAATTAATTTTTAGTGAGTGTAGTGTGACCCAGCTATTTTGGTCCAGAAGGCCAGAATATTCTGGCTTGAAGCTTGAGCACTGAGAGTAATGAGTCAGACAGCCAGTTCGTTGTGGGTGTGTTGTCCTGTACAGGGGTATTTGGTTGCTTTTGATGTTTAGTCTAACTCATCCGTGGTCATTTCACAAACTCCAAATCATTTCTTATCTTTTTACAATGGTGTTGGTAATATACGCTACAATTAATTTTATGCATTATGAATCTACTGAATAAATGTAGTTATAAATATTTGCACCTCGTGCCATTTTAAAAATGAGGTTCTTTCGAATTGTGATTTTGATTGTGGTTAATTTTTCAGGACTACCCCAAGTGTACAGTACCTGTACAATCAGAGATCAGACATTTCTGATCAGATTGGGACAGCCCTGAAAATTTCACAAAATCTCAGAAACAAGATGGAATGTGAAAACATGAAATATGTGAGGAATTATGCGTGTAGGATAAACAGGAAGAAAGAGAACTGCGTTACCTTGTAATTAAAAAACTTGGTTATGTGAGAGAAGAGCTCAAAGCAGAAGTCCAACTCGATGGTTTCCCCCAACACGTCGGCCGCAATGCAGCGTGCAGCGTACCAGCCCATCTGCCTCGCCTGCGTCCACAAACGCATCTACCACAAGAGGGAGCCACAGTCATCACTCAACACTTCCTTACCATCATTTACTCGCTCTGGAACTAGATTTACTCTCACTGGAACTAGACCTTCACTGGAACTAGTCCATAATTAGTGGACTTGGATTTAGATCTGTATTCACAAATGGAGATGCTATGAAGCATTGGTTATTAAAATGTTTTTAAAAAGGTTTTGCATTTTATACTAAAAATAATAAATTAATGTCTGTTTAAATCAATTGTTGACTAATTATACCTGTTGCCAGAGTGCACTGGGCTCCCAGCCTGCAGTGCACACGTCTCCAGCTGCATACACATCTGGTTCTGATGTCTGCATGTGCTCACTGACCCTTAGACCATGATCCTCAGCCAGCTCAAACTATTCGTAGGAAGCAAAAGAAATGCTAATTATAATTTTTAAAAATTAAGTTTTACATACCATCATGCTTTTTTCCCCTCAGTTTCTCCCCAAGTCAGTCATGTCCAATTCCACCTCCTAGCTAGGACTTAATCAATCACATGACACCACCAACACTAGAATGGCACATGGCAGCTCATGCTTCCTCCAAGACACATGGACAGAGATGGAACATTTTTGTCAATTGAGGTGATGTACAGGCAAAAAAAATAAATAAAAATCATTGTAGCATACCAGTTCCTTTTAATCAATGTACTGGGGGGACATTTTGAGCATATTTGAATACTGAAGGCGTGTGTGTCCCATTATATATTGTAATTACAGATTATAGACAACTGTATTGATCATATTGAACTTTTCTACCCCAGAACGCATGTTAAATACAGAACCAGAGAATGACTGAGAATGTTGTTACTCTACTGAGTTGGTTGTTTTAACACTTACATCGTTGCCATGGAAAAAAGGGTCAGTGTTTGGGACTACGCCTGTGGCGCTGACAATGAAGTCACAGCCATATGTCTTGCCATTGGTTAAATGAGCATAAACTGGCCACACCCCTAGGGAAGAGAACACATAGGACAACTGAGTCCAGTCCAAATGTCATAGCAGAGTATTAATACTATTCTCTACTTCTACATTAATTCTGCATGTCATGTAATTCTGCATGTAATATTTTCTATGGTCAATTATGCATACTGTGTTGCCAAACATAGATCAGTCATTAGTGCCTATATTTTTTGTCATTTTTACATTAATGTGCTACCAGTGACTTATAGTGGATCTTTATAAAAGCTGTAGTACATAAATGTGCATCAAAAAGAAAAGAGGAGTATAAACAGTGGAAACTCCTAGTTCCCAGTGCTGAACATTTAGTAGCTCAGAATTATGTGCTACTGCAGATGCTTCAGCTAATAACATGTGACTTTGTGCGCACAGTCTGCACATCTTCACGCCTACATGCCTACTGTGTCATTTGGATAAATATGGAAACACTTTATCAAGGCTTTTTGCTGACCCAAATTTGTTTCCTGCGTAAAAAGCGAGGATTTCATGAAGTCTTCTTGAGAGTAAATCGCTTCGATCTCACTCTCATATTCCACGTGGACTCTGTGGGACACCTGCAACGGAAAGAAAGATATGAGGAATGGGCCAAGAACCAAATATATGATTCAGTCTTTCATAGGCTGACAACAGAATATGGTGTCATTTAAGACAATTGCTCACAGTGTTACATTTCATACAAGCGCACACACCTCTTCTGTTCCTCTTAGGCTGATGCCTTCATGCCAGTCGGGGCCTAAGGCACTGCCAAGTTCTTTGGACCCTGACAGGAAAGACTATACATTAGCATGATCTATTACTCTAAACAGTGTTTTTAATGCATAAATCAACAAGTACAATGGAGTAAGAAATTATTAAACCAATACTGGCATCTAGAGGTGGGTGATACGGTAAATATGTAGCAATACTTTACAATGGCCTGAACAATATGAGGTGATGCATTTATTCATTGCTTTAGTATATGCAATACATATATGAACTTATAAGCACAATTTTAACATATTTTTGTGAATCATCAACCAATCAGTAGTTCCTTCAGACTACTGGCAACCCAAGACATTAGAGTAAAATTTAATTCACCTCTCTGGCTACAAATTTACAAAGCTGCCTTATTGATAATATCACATTTAAATCTTGAAGCCTTTTTTAAAATCATTTTTACATAAACTTCAGCTTTAACCTACATAGTGTGAAGATTTATTGAATGACCAATAGATCAAAATCTCACTAAATTACCAATATTAAAGAAAATATCCTTTCATGGTTTGGATACGGAAGCTCATATCCGGGGCACTGTACATAAGCAAAAACAAAAATTTTGACTGACTCCTGGGTACTGTGTACCTTCTTTAGAGTCTGTGGCTTTGTCAGTAGTGTAGCGTGCCCTCTTGCAGGGCAATGCTCTCTCTGGCTTCTCTGACTCCAGTGAGGGGATGAGAAACTGGGCAGCTCCAGCATCAAAGAACGTGTTCCCTATAGCCTTATCCTTTACAGCCCAGATCACTTCACAGCCCTCCACTTCATACCTACAGACACAGCCCGGAAATAATAGTTACAAGCATAGTAATGAATTCAGCCATATGGGTCCATCTGGTATTTGTACTGATTTCAATGCAGGTGATCAAAGATCCTGAAGCAGTCTGTGTAGTTAAGTACTATAATCACATGAAGGTGGTACTGACTGGCATCAGAGAACATACTGAAAACCTAAACATACTGAGCACAACTGAGATTTTGCCATGCATAGTTCATTCTGAACGTATGCAAACAAAATAAAAAGCAAAATAAGCAAAAATGACTTCATAATGCTTCAATCTGAAGGTGGCAATTTAGAAGCTTTTATCCTGCTTTATCATTTAAAATGATCCGATCAATATTCAATGCACTCTTTTATATAAAATTCTAGGACAATTTTCAAATATATTATTTCAATTCAACTACTTCTTCCAGTCACATGTGTATATTAAATGTATACTTAATACCGCCAAATGAAAATTAAAAGAATCAAACTGGATCATAGTGAAATTTGAATTTTCAGCACACTCCTATGAATCAGAATAGAGGCACACTGCAGTGAGAGATTCAAACTCCTAAGCAATGGTATAATTGCTAGCAAGTTCTAATTAAAGGGCCAGCATCCTAAACCCCCGCAAAGTCAAGGTTCAGAATTCGCGGATTTTTCTGAGAACCCAACTAAAAATTGTTCGTGGAAAGCCTAGCATATTTGCAGAAACCGCAGATATCCTCCTTTTTTTTTTTTTTTTTGCATTTATCGTGGCGATATATATAATTTCTCATGCATTTTTGTGCTAAATTATTAAGAAAAATATAATTAACTCATTTGTAACATTAATGTAAATTTAGCTACATTTCCATATAAAATATAACTGTATAAATTTGTCGGTACTTTCGAGAGAACACAAAGAAAGTGCATCTTGGGATGTTGAAATACTGCTGTACTCAGAGGTGGGAGGTTTGAAAGTAGCCAATCCGAGAACGTTTTTAATTTCTCCTTGCTGTTAATTGGCTGCTGCCCTGTGACGCATCTCTGGCAACTGCAGTCCAGAATTCCTACATCAGAACAGTCTCCCACATGAGTGTTTTTTTCATTTTTCGTGTTTTTCGTTTTGTTTTTCTTAAATCTCTGTATTTTTATTACTGTGAATTAAATTAATTTATTACTGTATTTACCTGCTTATACCAAAGAAAATGACAGAGCATACCAAGAAAAAGAAAACACACTTGCATGAATTACAGTACAGTCTATACAGGGGTAACATCGGTATTTTACATTCTAGCACTGCGGGAGACACTGTACACTGTACAGTATGGAGTTAAAAATGAAAATAAAGTGTTTTGTGAGCATATTTGGGGCATATTTAGGGGGCATAATAGGCATTTCTAGACTTTTTTTAAAATCACATTGTCTTGGAGCGTAACCCCTGCGAATTACAGGGGTTTACTGTACTCTGTTTTTCCCCTTAAGGTCCAGCTATATTATTTCTGTGGTTCTGTAAATCATTAACTCTCAAATAAGTATTTTCTAATCTACCAGAATCACACATGCTGTTTTAGTCACAGTGCCTTTTAGACTGATATATGTAAATGAGAAAATCAAGAAAATGAGAATAAGATGGCTTATCGTCATGAGGCTCCGTCTCCCTTACACAACACCCTCATTGTCATTGAAAACTTGACTCTGACTCTGTTGAGACTTACACCAATTCCAAGGCAATTCCCCCATTTCCAACAACCACCATGCGCTTGGCTTTTGATAAGTGCTTCTGAAACTCCTGTAAACAGAAGAGTTTCATCAAGTCCTCATAGGGTTTATATTGATATATTAATCAAAAAGCAGTGTTTCTGTGGTTTACTGTACCTGGGCACTGTCCGTGTCTCGTATGCCCAGCACATAGGGGTTATCCCGTATGAGGACTTTAGGCCTGGCGCCACTGCAGAGACACAGCTTCTCATAATGAAATACCTGCCCATTCTCTGTCTGTAGCGTCTGTATATAAAGACAGTGTCATCAACTCATTGTTCTTAACACTTTACCGCTCCTTTTTACTCAAGACTTTGCTCAAACTCACATGTTGCTTTGCATGGAGGACTCTGACTGCTGACTGAATCACTTTCAAGTTTGGATACTTCTCCTGCAAAACGCTGGCTGGCTGCTCTTCCACATTGAAGTCCTCTAAGGTCTTAGAAACCTGAGGAGAGAAAATGACTTACATCTGTATAATGTACATAACTCAGTACTGTAAGTATATACAGTGTCTTTGTGTCAATGTCTTTGGGCTTTTTTAAAGAAACCATAAAAATGTTTCATCCCAAACCAATTTTACGCTGTTTTCTGGAGTTTTTATTTATTCATTATTTTTACTTTCATGTATTTTAATACCTTCCATGGCTTCCCCAATGGCATAGTAACTCTAATATACTTTATTATTCTACTAATAAAGCAATGCAATGTTTTCAAAGTGGAATTTGCTTGAATGCGAGAAAAGATTTGTTTAATCTCTTTTCATGCCCCTCCATTTTGGGCGGTAGAACACATGCAACTGCAGCTAGAATGGATGACATATTAGCAAGTAAAGTAATGGGTAAATAATGTTTATGTATAAATTACAGCCAATTTATACAAGATTTTTAAGATAAAACCATGCAGCCACTGAAGCCTACCTAACCACACAGTTTTAATGAAAAAAGCCTCATCGATATCATTTTAAAACGCTAAAAATGTACCTTGTTTTTATTTGTTAGAATAAACAGTGGTCTGCCCCTTTAAATCAACCCATTTTACACACAGTAGGCTAGAAAGTGGACCTTTCTCCACTTACCTGTCTGAAATTTGTCACGGTCTTCACCAATGGAGCAGCAGTCAGCAGAGCGATGTCCTCAGAAGGGAACTGCAATGCAAGCTGGTCAGGAGGAGAGAGCACAGTGTGAGATGATAAAAAGTTGCATAAAAGCATAAGCCACAGCTTCCTAACTCCTATCCTGTATTTTCCTGTGTATTGCACAGTTTCTAACCCTAACATCATATCATTAGAACGGTCCATTCCCTCATGAGCTGAATCAGGTGTATTCGAAACTAAAACTGTGCAGAATGATGCCAGTGGGGTGTAAGGATCCACAAAATAATAATTCATAATTCAGCTTGACATGATGTGGGGGTGTCTTAATGCAGCACATTTTTAATCAATCACAAAAAAGAGCACTGCATGAATTTGTAGCCTGAGTTTCTATTTTCACTTTATTACACAATGGAATTATTCCTCACTCACTCAGACGGGTTATGGTGTAAACACTAATCAAAAACTGTGCTTTATAATGCCCTGATATCAATAGAACAAGATATGTTAACACATTGAGAAACAACACGATACAAATGATCATTGTATCATATCATCCCTGGCAGTACAAATCCTTGTATCTTCAAAACAAAACTTATTACTTATAATACAAATCAATGTAAAAATATGTTTTGGACCGTATTTATTATTCTATTCAAAGGTCATATAATAATAATAACAATAATAATAATAAGGTAATAAAAGGTGTTTAATTCCAGCAGCAACGCATTGTAATGATATACCACTTAACAATACGTTATCACTGTGATCATGACATATCTCCAAGATGCACAAGGATATCTGAATCACGCAGGTATTGGCAGACAATTACTTAAAAGAATAACAGCACTGGACAGCGTTTAGAGTTGACTGGTATTTCAAACTGATATGTGATATTTTATCGCTCCACAGAAACATATACTGATTAGGCGTCGCTAACCTAGTACGCTCAAATGTCCATTTTTTTTTTTATTTATCTGTAAGCCTACAGAAATACATACTATATTTTTTTAAATGCTAATTCAGACAGACGCAGTCTCACTTTTATAAACATTAATCTATCTACATCAGTTAATATGTCTTCACATGAAAATACTCAATTACTATATCGACACATCCCAATAAATCACATAACAGTCTTTTCTGAGTATGAAAGTGAAATATAAGAGGTATCATCAGAACTCCTACAACTGTGTATCATTAAAATGATTTCAATCAGCATGTGATTATTTTTATATTAGGGGTTTTATTATAAAGTGTTTCATTTTATTTATGGTGAAGTATGGTAATGAGGTACACTATATAGACAAAAGTATTGGGACGCTTGACTATTACAACAGCAGGATCTTTAATGACATTGCATTCAAATACATAGACTTTAATATAGAGATTGTCCCCCTTTACCATATCAGCTTCCACTCTTCTCAGAAGGCTTTCCTTGTGGGAATCCGTCCCTATTCATTCTGTAGAGCATCCAGTCATGTCTTTATGGACCTTGCTATGTACACTGGGGTACATTCATGTTGGAATACAAAAGGTTCTTCCCCAAACTGTGTCCACAAAGGTGGAAGCATGCCGTTGTCCAAAATGTCTTGGTGTGATGAAGCATTAAGATTGTCCTTCACTGGAACTAAGAGGCCATCTGAATTCAGTAATTCAGAGAGGTGTCCCAATATTGTGTCCATATAGTGTACTGGAGAGACAACAAGCAAAGCTATAAGTCTTACCTGTTCTACACAGGTTACACCAGCGATGCCCCCTCCTACGACCACGAACTTGAAATGTTTATCTGACGCTGAGGCTCCTGCCATGACACTTAACCTATGTGTACACACACACACACACACTCACACTGAGGGAGATCTCTGTCTTCGCTCGTGATTTATCAAACTCCAACAATACTTCGTTTCACTCTTCACACTTTTCTAAAAATTTAGGAGAAATTACAGTCGTAAACTGAACCGTGTAACCAAACCTAGATATTTTCTCCAGCTCTCGCCATTAGTGGAGAAATAACCTGAACTTTTCAACCGCCTGCTTCAGGGACCTCCATACTATTCTGACAGCACAGCGAACTACCGCGGCCGAGCAGGCACATTTCGCGAAACTTTGATTCTTTGGAACAACACTATGTGGACAAAAGTATCGGGACAGCCTATTTTTCGGGCTAGACAGTTTACTTCCAGTGAGGGACAATCTTAATGCTTCAGCATACCAAGACATTTTGGACAACGCCATGCTTCCAACTTTTTGGACACAATTTAGGGAAGAGCCTTTTTATTCCAGCACGACTGTGTTCCAATGCACAAAGCGAGCTCCATAAAGACATGGTTGGTTGGATGTTCAGTGTGGAAGAACTTGATTGGCCCGCACAGAGCCCTGACCTCAACCCCATCCAACACCTTTGGGGTTAACTGGAACAGATTGTGAGCCAGACCTTCTGGTCCAACATCAGTGCCCGAGCTCATAAATGCTCTGCAGAACAATTGGCACAATTTACCACAGAAACTCTCCAACACCTTGTAGAAAGTCTTCCAAGAAGAATGGAAGCTGTTAAAGCTGCAAAGAGGGGAACCCACTCCATATTAAAGTATATGTATTTAAATGCAATGTCATTGTTGGTGTAGTGGTCAGGTATTACAATACTTTTGTACAAGTACATACAGTGTACATGCTGTTTCAAAATCACTGGTGTGTGTCAAAATGAGCACATGTCACCTAACGGCACAGCTCCTCCATTCCACCTCTGCACCTTTGAACTCCAATTCCGGATCATTGTTTAACATGTTAGCACCACTGAAGCATGAAACAGCCCTAAGCTTAAGAACACAGCAGCAGGAGACAGCATTTGTGGCCAAACGGTTAGAAAACAGAGACAAAAGTTCGCTAGTACAGGATCTTGACACATTGTGTTTTAAAGTAACACAGGATACAATTAGTTACATTTTTAAAAATTTGCAGTTCCAACAAATAACCAGTTTATTTTGGCTATGGGAGGGTGTATTAAAAAAGAAACAAAACAATGTGTTGACATCAGACAGATTTCGACAGGTGCCTGGTTTTAAAAATGGTGGGGACTATAGAAAAACGTGTTGAGGATGGTGGCTTGTGTAGGTAATCATATTTGTCGATCTTGAGGGGAAGGGTCACTTCAAAAAGTGATGAGGATGAAATTTACAGATCTTTCAAAAAGAGCTAGAGACAAATGGCACTTGATAAAAAGTGATGAGGATAGTAACATTTCTGGCCATTCTGGTGTTCTAGGAAAGTTTCAATGGTGTGGGGTGACAAAGCTTTTGTTTAATGGGAGTGCCTTTTTTTGGTTAAAATGGGGTTGGTGGCTGGGGTGATTTATTGTTGTTGAAAGAGGTTTGTGTAAATGCAGGAGTTGGACATTGTCGTCAAAAGTGTACAATGATCAAGATCATACAATGATTCTCATTCCTTAGTGTTCATTGTAAGGGAAACAGAAGAATAAGGGGAACAGAAGAATAGATGCAGTTCATTGTAAGGGAAACAGCACAGTATGGGGAATCACCATACTGTGCTGGACACCGTCCCTTCAGGATTAGAGTTGTGCATGCCAATTTTAGTAAGAGGGGTCTGTGCAAATCAGTACAAAGTTATTCTGACTGATGGTCCTATGATGGTCTGTTCTAGGATGACACAAATTCACAAGGCAAAAGGGTTCACTGAATGGTTTGTTGAATAAGAAATTATGTAAATCGTGTGGTCCTCACAGTCACCAGAGCTCAACTTAGTAAAACACCTGTTGGAGATTTTGGACTGTTATGGTAGATAGCACTTTTCACCACAATCATCCAAACATTCACTGAGAGAACATGGTGTTCCATCTCTCCAGTACAGTACAGGAGACGTAGAATCAGAGGCTTATTGGAGCAGTTCTTGTGACGCAAGTTAGCCTTACACCTTACTATGAGGCTGATGGACACAGTTTTTTTCTTTCATTCGTCAACTGTGTGCGTGCGTGTGTGTGTGCGTGTGTGTGTGTGTGTGTGTGTGTGTGTGTGTGTATTTGTGTGACTTTCTATGTGTGTCTGTGTATGTCTGTCATATTCCATATTCAACTGTCCACTTAACATGTTGCTTCAAATTATTTGCTGCTTACAAATCTTGATATTTTCAGTCACACTTAAACTGTAGCTTACATGGACAGTCAGTTAGATTGGATGAACCAAAATGATACATTCCAATCAACTCTCTTTGCACTATTTTAAGTGTTCTACTTAATTAATGGCATTAATGGAGGGTCGTGATGCAGCCCAGACTGACTTCCTCTTTACATCTGATCCGAGAGGAAAAACAGATCTGATGGCATTGCGTGCCAGGCATGTTAATTTCCACCGAACAGCGTCCACAACCTTTAACCCAGCCAGTGATGAGAGTGTAAATGCTTACGTCATTGTAACACATCACATCCAGAAAATTATCCATGACCACATATGATCCTATTATTCACTAATATATTAACAGCAGCGATGTGGCTGCTGTTCGATACACTTGGATTAAAAGAGAAGTGGGGTGACGCCGGTGTAAAAAACATTTTGCCTCTGTCATCATAATTATAATGTTTATCACAGACGGGGATGTAGTGAGTCATAATGAGATCCCTGCTTATTAGAAAATATAACGTATTCCCTCGATGACGAACGTATTTTTCAAAACAAAGAAAGGCATTTCTTGGTAGTAGATGGAAGCAGCACCGTCCGGGACACTGAAAAATGTATAATTTTTATAATTATTATTATCCTATAGGTGGCTGGCTTCATGATATATTATTATAGAGTGGTTATGCTCAAGTGATCCAAAAAAGGTTAAAATTCAAAACATTTTTACTGAAATAAGCAATGAATAAATCTGAACAATCACTTTATCTACTTCTTTTTTGTCCATATGGACAGGTGTATGACCAGTTTTCTCAGAGCCGTCAGTAGGCATTTTTAGTTTGGGTTCATGTGGTTATATGTATTACTATTAGCTGTACAGAACCACATCACACTAGGGCGTTTTCTCAATTGTCCTGAGCTTCCTAAGTGCTGCCCTTAAAAACATTTGTAGCGTTTCTGCATCCATCTTGAAGAAAGTTATTTTCATCTGTATTTCTATCGATATAGATCAGATTTCTCAAACCAGAATTCAGTCAGTCTGATAACTTTAGCCTAACTTTGAGGATTATCCAGTAGAAATGTCCCTTAGCTCTTTCCATATAGACCAGTCTTGACTTCAGGCTTAAATTATCTTGCTAAACTAAAACATTCTGCTTTGTGAAACCCTGGGAATGTGTTACGAAATATGTTTTAATGGCTAATTTGTTACATTGCAAAGTGCTTTACACAACACAGCTACAAAATTAAACATTATGGTTTAATGAAATATTAGTACATTTATAAACTGTATAAGAAAAGAGAATCAGTGCTCTTCAGATTGCATTGCATCATACCATACGGCCACATTGTGTTTGACATTTGTGAGTTTGCTGTGCCGTGTGCAGAAAGCCACAGAGAAAACGCGTGAAATTTTATAGGAGAAACTTTCATCAGTTTCCTCCTTTGCCTGGCTTCCTTGCCGTTAATGTTTCAGTAGTTATATGACAGGCTGTGCCCCACGTGGCCCCGACCCCAGCAGGCTGATTGATTCATTTGTACTGCAGCATGGCCCTGGACGTTTCTGTGTTTGCTCTATTTCTGGCTCTCATAGCTGTTCATTACACCTTTATGACTTTGGGCTAAAAAGGGTCTGGGCACTGGCCCTGTCCATGACCAAAGGAGCATGCTCTAATGGACAGAAAACGCTGATAAATGTAAAAAGAAAGAGAATGCTGTCAGTAGCGAAGAACCAACACATGTGGGAGAACAGATAGATGCGGTTAGGTTGTGTTATAAATGGCAATGTGCATTAAGTCACAATTCTACTCAAGACAAAAATCCATTTTGTGAACCTATGGACTCTGGACCTATGGACTGTCAATTGTCTCTGTTGGTGTTTTCCAATTTAATTTTTCAGTTCAAAATGCTGCACTATAGAGCTGGGTTGTGCTCTAAACTACACTTGGTTAAAATGACAATGATAAATTTACCCCCATGCTTGCCTTAGCTCTATCATACAACAGAAAACAACCAATCTATCCTAAGAATGTGATCTTTCACATACACACATGATAAATATCATCTGAAATAATGAATGTGCTGTAATTTTGGCATTTCTCATGAAGCTGATTGTGACCATTTTGGCAAAGCCCAAGGGAATTATATTCCAGTCATTGAAGATCAGATTCTATGTCTTTGAACGGGAAAAGACCCATAAACCTCAAACATATTACTGTTTCTAAAACATCTTTGAAATCACTGATGAAATCTGATTTAAAAATAGCATCAACTGTTTGTAGCGTTTGGCTCGAATATCACATTTGCCTCTAACATAAGGTTTTCATTTGTTCTTCTGTTTTCCTTCTTGTGCCTTCAGCAAGCTGATTGTCTCTTTTTATTGAAGCTTGAGAGTTTCCCTATAAAAAGACACCATTACAGGCTTTCTTCCTCCTCCTTCTCCTCATCTTGTATCTTCTTCATAATACCTCTGCTACAGCCTCTCAGAACAGCTGCTGAACATTAGTAAAAATTCCATTCAACCTAATGAATGTATGTCAAAGCTTGATTTCAGTACATAAAGTTGAATGTTCTGTTTCAACGCGATACTATGGAGCTGAATTGTTACCAGGGCCTGGGCATCCGGGCCTACAGCCTCAGATGTTTTATGAATAACCCCAGAGCTCAAAAATAATGACAATTTAAAATAGGCAATAGCTCTAAATCTAATCTAAGTTTTCTTGAAGATGTGGTGAGCAAATCAAAACTATAGCCCACATTGTGTCAAGATCCTAACGCTGGAAGACAAATGAAAGCACAGGAAACTGTTTTGGAACTGTTTGGGTCCCTAATCTTGGTACTAAGGTGCTCTTTTGGATTTTTGCCAGAGTGAGTGGCTTGTTTTTTTATCGTCCTGTGGATTAATTTAACAACAAATATCAGCAACAACACTGTGGTGCTCCTCAACGTTAACGATATGCTTGTTTACGTGATGTAGATTTACCACTTTGTGGTAAAGCGTCCCTAAAGGCATGGATCATTGGTAAATAAGACAAAGAGGTCATTGCAGTTCATTGCAGTTGCATGGCATCTTCAGTAATTTACGTTCTAGTCGTAACTTCACCCTCTCCACTCTTAGACGCAATGATTTACCTTCTTCCTAACCAAGGTTAGGAGACAAGTCTGCAAACTCAACATTGTTTAAAGCACAAAAGCTTAAAAAGAGAGCAAAGCCATAATCACTTGTACCAATAAGGATGCAAAACTGTGGTTAGCTAGTGATAGTTATCATTTCTATGTATTGTGGTTCAAATAGGCCCAAAAAAATCTGTAATGTTTCAAGGTAAACAAACAGTATGCTACACAAACACAGCCACATACAGTAAGTTAGGTTACCATTAACATATATCACCCTAATCCACTCTTCCCAGTCGCAAATGAAGATTTACAAGCCATTGTTTCTGGTGGTCAGTTTCTTGTGTTTTCCACCCAAAGAATTCTAAATAAATACCAGTTAGAATACAGTAAACACTTAGACGTTTTAGATAATAGACATTTTGACAAAACTTCATTGTGTTCTATAGTTTTAAATGAGGTTGAATGGACTTTTTTGCTCCACATTCAGTATAGCTCGTCCAGCCTTTAGGAATGTATTTATAGACAAAACATGAACTGGATCATGTTTTTTAAACCAGCCCAGTTTCATCCCAGATATCATATCAGGAGTCCTTTATTAAGCACCGTGGGAGGCTTTTCCATTTCTGCATGAATGTGCTCAGCAAGTCCGTTGTGTGATTGATTGCTTGGCTCTCTCGTTCTCTTCAGGATGTTTATGTTTAGTGTATACTTATGATTTGGATCAGTGGATAAAAGGGATCAGAGGTGAACGAGAGCTATTACACAGAATTAAAGTCCTTTATGACTAATGTTGGCGTGCAGTAATGGCATGGAACTAAACATCCATAAGCACTCTTGATAGCAGATGTTGCTATGCATTAATTTGCGTTGTCACTCAGAACAGTGGCTCATTACAGTGAACACACTGCAGAAGCCATTGGTAGACAAACTGACCTAAATCATTCTCAAGAAGAAATTCATTTTCATTGAAATAATATGATACAATGTTATATAATTTGAATTAAAATGATATAATAACTAGAACTTGCAGTGGAATCTTAATAAATCCGGCACTTTTCAGCATTAGGACTAAAGTTATTTTAGTCCATGTCTTCAATTGGGGACACTTTGGCATTCCAGAATAAAATGAAATGGAACCCAAAATGAAAAGTTGAAACTTGAGTGAATTGTAAACGAGGAGAAGTAGATTTTATTTCACTTAAAAAACATGATTTAAAACACAGTGAAATGTTCAAATTACTTAAAAAATGTACATATATGGAACCAGTTACAAAACAAACTTGGTGGTCTCTTCACCAACACATCCTCTCCGTGTTGTTTCTTATGTTAAGGTTTACTGGGTAGAATAATGAGCATGGAAATGTTCTGCTGAATAGTTTGTAGCTTGTCAACCTCTTTCAACTAATGTGTGGGGGTGTACAGAAATCACATCCCCTGTTGCCTTTGCTCTCTCTGATTAACTGACACCAATTTCATGGCTTGCAGTTAACCATATAGCAACATATGATTATCTTGTGCACAATGTAAAAGTCCATTTTTAACTTTTTCCTTTGACAAACTAAGTAGCATGGTATGCTTCTATCAATTGCATGTTGTGCCTTTCAATTTCATTTTGTACATGCATATAATTCCATTTTCATAAACAGTAATGTTTGGAAAAAAAAAGAATAACGAAACAAGTTTGTATTTTGATAAATGCATTATAGATTATATAGTATTTGCTTCATGCAAAATGATCATATATAATTGTTGCCTACTGGAAACAGCATAAGACCATGGACTGCAGTGTGTAATTCAAGCAATAGAAGTAAATGAATGCATTTCGATGCAAAGAAACCCCCCAGAAACATTTAATGTCTCCTAGCAGGTTTATTTGACTCATTTGACTGATGATGGAACCCTAGCATAAATGTACACTTTTTGAAATATTTGTTCATAAATGCTGCCATACTTGCTTCACATTGATATTTATTTTTATTTTTATTGTTTGTGCCTTAAGCCTGTTCATGTCAAGATACAGTAAGTTACATAAAGCTGGATTAAAAGCATTACACGCAGAAATGAACTTTAATTATATTTTTTATTATAAACCAAACGAAAACAAAATCCTTGCTTTTCATTTACTTTTCATTGCAACAGTACATTATCGTTCACATTGTACTGATTTTGTCGTGCTTATTGCACATGATGCAGTTGTGTGAGTGTGTTTTATACCACAAGGCACTGACAGTTCAAACTGAGAAAAAAACAAAGAAAGAAACATTTTGATTAGTAGTGTTGTTGAGTATGTTACATTTGCTCCATGTTTTGTATGTACATATGTTTTAGACAGTGTGGATAGTGTGCACTAGAGGGGCATTGAGTTTGGAGATTGGAACACGTCTCTTTTTCCATAGGTGCTGGAGCCTACGTTAGTTGGGGCGTAGACTGTGCCGATGGTGTTACTGGAGCGGACAAGGAAGTCTGCCAGTCTCTGAGTCACACATGTGGCCGTGTTGCACCTCCTCTTCTCTATGTGGTGATGGCTGGTTGAAAACAGATCGAACAAATTAGTATTTCTTTTTTTAAAAATGGCCTCGGTTGCTGAGTATGAAGATATTTTTCTTGTTTCCCCTTTTCTTTTAACTGCGTGACTGTGTTCACTTGTAACTGCTCTATTTACTTATTTTATTCAGTTATCACTATTCTCATAGTAGAAGTTATTCTCTGAATTTTGTTCATTCAGATGATGATAAAATAAAAATTTACCCAAATATTTTGTTCATTGGTAAAGTTAAATATCCAGCTGATTTACAACAAAAATCAACTCAGCATCATCTTGACAACTTTGAGCCGACCAGCCAGCTTTAGACACACATGCTATTTAGCATTTAGTGCAAGTACCTGTTGAGCACTCTGAGCCCCCTCTGGGGTCGCGACGCTATGGATACAAGGAAAGGGTTGGATGACAAATCCGGGAGCATCCAGCCTTCAGCCTCATCCATCTGTTCAGTGGAGGAGATGGAGTACCTGCAGGAAATCGAGGGTCACAAGCTCAGAGAACATCACTCGGACCACTTTAGGACAATAGCACTCCACCCAAACACATAGAGAGGCACCTGCCCTACAAGTGCACTCTCTGATCTAATCAATACGAGCATTGGTGTTATCAGTAAATCGTACCTAACTAGTTGTTATGTTCTGGCTGTCAACTCCTCACCAGTGTACACACTGAAAAAAGAG
Organism: Bryconaethiops microstoma; assembly: GCA_037577275.1. Lineage (NCBI taxonomy): Eukaryota > Metazoa > Chordata > Actinopteri > Characiformes > Alestidae > Bryconaethiops > Bryconaethiops microstoma. The sequence goes on from JBBJLS010082876.1 coordinate 22,372, forward strand.
ATGAGGTGAATTTACTTGTTTGACACCTGTTCATCATTTCTAAGCGAAAAACAAAAAATGAAAAAATTTGTGTGTTCTGTTAAATTGTTTCTGGCTCGTATTCACGTCTCAGCTCATCAGAAGGGATGAAGTACCTGTAGGCAATCAGGGGCCATGAGCTCAGAGCATCACTCAAACACTTTAGGATAATAGCTCTCATCCCAAATGCACACACACACACACGGCTCCACCTGGAGAGTTCCTCAGGGCCATGTCAGTTGATGACTCTCTCCCCAGCACTAATGTGTGGCAGATTGGGATCCGTTACATGTTGAAGAGTGATCATTTTTGAGAATGAAAGCATTTAATCTGCACTCATCTTCATGAGGCAAATAGTGGGATCTTGCATAAGATAATTCTGACACTCAGGGAGAATTGACCTATGCATGTCCACCTCGTTTGCATCAACTGTTGCAAAGTTGAACAAGCTTTCCTCATCTGGCCGCTCAAGACTTTAGCTCAGATCTGTATCTTCACTTCACTTCACACAATGCTAAAATTGTACTGAGTCAAACTTTGTAGGCCTAACTATTCAGACTGGAAGCATCAACAAATTTTATAATGAAAAAAAAAGACATCACAAAAATTCTACTCCCAGTCTATTCTATGAGTGCATACAAAGTAAAATATTGTTTGAAATTATAAAGCAAAAAATGATCAAGCTGTTTGGGTAAAAAAAAAAAAAAGAGCTACATTTTTTGTCAACCTATTCAGCATCTCCTCACAAATTATCACATTTGAGAATAGCCCATTTCTAAAGATAGTTATTTCATGTAGCTATACACATATGTGTTTTTAGACTTTTATTTGGGGGGAGGGGCTGAGGGTTCCTTCTAGATTAACATGGTGGTAAATTTTTCTTTGTGTTTTCAAACAATACAGTTTTAATCCCACAATACTAGAACACCTTACTAGCTTAGCATTTAAAATTCTCTCAACACTACGTAACAACTTTAAACAAAAGGTGCCACAGTTTCTTGTTTTGACCAGCATTCTGGCTCATCAATAGCTTTAAAATAATACATTTGAGCACAAATCTGTTATTATTGTTTAGTGAAGTCTGCGTCTCAGAAACTCCTCCCACAGATGTGCCTGGATAGAGGTCTGGCTCATAAGAACTGGACAATTGTCTTGATTCTGACCTGTTGTTGGGTGCCATGGTCACACATTGCAGCAGAGTGAGGAGCAGCAGGAGCAGGAGAGGCACTTTCAGATGATTCATGGCAGCACAGATCTACAGAATACTGACATCAGGCCAAAAGAGAGTGGATAAAAAAGCAATTATTAGTGAAGATATACTGCATTTGATTTTTTTACATTACAATAAAGAAATGCAAAAATAGGCTGAAAGATATGGCCTGACTTAAAGGGGGGAAATTGTTTTAATGCTATAATATCAGTACAAATAAATCTTACCGTACACCAGTGATAGCCAACCATACTGGAGATCTATTTTTGCAACTAACTTAATTCACCCGATATGCTGAATTAACTCACTGCCTTCAAAAATCCTTGGTTAGCTGAATGAGGTGTGTTAGAGTTCCAAGAGGAAGAGTGGAGACCACTACATGAGACCCTTCTGCCTCTTTGTATTATCTTATGGAAAGAAATAAGTTTTTTTTTTTTAAAAACAGAAAACTGATATGCACATGTTAATTTTTGTCTATAAAATTACCTCATGAGAAAAGCATGTTATTTGAAATTATAATGTATAAAAATGCACTAAATGTCCAAGCTTATGGCTGAATCCCATATATATCTCTTGTATACTACACTATTTGAATGTGATTCATGACAAATGCATTACACTATATATACAGTATTGTGCAAAAGTCTTAGGCACCTATAAAAATTGTTTGAATCTGTTTATATCAGCAGTGGGTTTCTTTCTCCAGCAAAAACACAAGTGAACATTAGAATAAATTCAAACAAGAAAGCAGTAAAAAAGTATAAAGCTTTCCTTTTTTCTAAAATAAAGGAGTTGATATTTTGTGAGCTGGTTAGAAGAACACAGGTTTGGTTTCAGATTTCTGCTCATTGCCTCCAGTCAT